>DWQW01010447.1:0-12137 GCA_018249695.1 Heliconius erato demophoon
CATCAAAAATATGAAAGTGACATTGAAGACTTGTGGGTTGGCATCGAAATAAATGCAAAAACAATAACCGAGGAACTCTTAATATGTGCAGTTTATTTTCCTCCTCCAGTGACACAACTCACGCTGGGCTCATTTATTCGTTGTTCAAATAAAGTAATGGATGATTTAAGCAAACACATACTTATAGCAGGAGATTTTAACCTTGGCGATATCAAATGGTGCGCACAATCGAATGATCTACTACACTGTGTTCCAAACTACATTGGTCACAATTCAATAAGAACTAACTTTTTAGACTTTTTAGCACTGAACGAACTAATGCAATTCAATGGAATAGAAAACCAAAAACATAACATTTTGGATCTTCTGCTAGCAAGATCCAATATAATAAATGTCGACACCTGCTTAAGCGTTCTGCGTAATGTAGATCAGTATCACCCACCACTATTGGTAACAATATCTATCCAACCTACTATAATAAGTGAGTCCAATTCACAACACAGATATAATTTTTTCAAAGCTGATTATGAGGCAATAATCCAGTCTTTAAATACAGTACCGTGGTTATCTGAGCTATCAAACCTAGGAAACATTGATGCGATGGTTACAAAGTTTTACGAAATACTTCATGAAATTATAAATACACACGTTCCTAAAACACGTAAAAGAAAAAGTCAATTTCCAATATGGTTCACTCCCAATTTAATCAAATTATTGAAACAAAAATATAAATATCACAAAAAATACAAAAAATTCGGGAACCCATTGGATAAAATTGAGTTTGAATTTCTACGTAAAGACTGTGATGTACTCATGTTAGAATGCTATAATAAATATATAATAAAAATTGAATCGGAAATTGCTAAGCACCCAAGATACTTTTGGACGCATTTGAAAAACCTGAAAAAAGGTAACTCTAAGTTCCCAGCCATCATGTCTCTCGGCGAACTTAAAAGATCCAAAGATAATGAAATATGTGATCTCTTTGCTAGACATTTTTCCTCAGTCTACAATAGCCATGCTCAATCTGTGCCGATTACCATAAAAGGACCTGATATTGAGGAAGTAGATCATATTGTCATTACACGCAAATCCGTCATAAAGAAATTAAAGAGACTCGACGTTAAAAAAAGCTGTGGGCCGGACAACATCCCACCATATTTTTTGGTTAAATGTGCGGATTCTATATCCCTACCACTTACCATAATTTATAATGCGTCCATTAAATCTGGAACATTTCCCAACACGTGGAAAAAGGCAAGAATTGTACCTATCTTTAAGAGTGGGAAAAAGGATTGTATTACGAATTACAGACCAATCTCTATTCTTTCAAGTATGTCTAAAGTTTTTGAGTCATTTATTTACACACATATTTATGGGCATGTCAAGAACCACTTATCTTGTAACCAACATGCTTTTATGACCAAAAGATCGACGTGTACTAATCTTATGTCTTTTGTTAATAACATATGCGAAAAGGTCGACAAAAATTTACAAGTGGATGCGATATATACAGATTTTTCTAAAGCCTTCGACAAAGTTAGCCATACCATCCTAGTAGCAAAATTAAGTGCGTATGGAATTACAGGATACTTATTAGAGTGGTGTAAAAGTTACTTAAAGTCTCGCCAATCTACTGTTGTTTTAAATGGAATGACATCAAAGCCATTCACAGCAAGTTCTGGAGTACCTCAAGGATCCAATTTAGGGCCCTTGTTTTTCAACATATTTATAAATGACATTTGTGATATAATTCAATATTCTGATTTTTATATATTTGCTGACGATTTAAAATTATGTAGAACAATATATACAAACAATGACAGCTTGTTACTTCAACAAGACATAGACAATATTACAAAATGGTGTGTGACAAATAAGATGACCTTAAATACTGAAAAATGCAGCCACATTAAATTTACTCGTAAGAGAAATAGAAAGCAGACATGTTATAAAATTGGTACACAGACATTAAATGAAGTTGACCATATTCGTGACCTAGGCATAATTATTGATAGCCAGCTAAGATTTATCCATCAAGTAAATAAAATGCTCGATTCTGCTTATCAATCACTTGGATTTGTACTGAGATGTTCACGTGAATTTAAAAGAGTGGAGACTATATTACAATTATATTACTCTTACGTTCGCAGCAAACTGGAATACTGTTGCCCCGTTTGGTCTTCTGTATATAAAGTTCACTGTGACAGAATTGAAAACATCCAAAAAACATTAATACGACACCTTGAATTTCGAACTGGTGTCCGTAAGTCTAAAACGAACCGAGAAAGACTACAGCAATTCAAACTCCACTCTTTGCACGATCGAATATCACTGTTACAGATGTCATTCCTCCATAAGCTTTTTAATAATAACATCGATTGTAACGCACTCATTGATGAATTAAATATCAACGTACCACCAGTGATACCACGCTATCAGAGACCCTTTTTTACCATCAAATGTTATAAAAGCAATTTAGGAAAAAATTCTCCGCTAGCAAGGCTTCAAAGGAAATACAATGAATTGACTAAGCTAATTTGCGACTTGGACATAGCTCATGATACACATATAACTTTTAAAAACAAAATTAGTAAATTTATGATGCAGCCCGGCACTTAAAATTTTTCCTTAAATAATGATTTTTCTTTTTAATCAAGACATTACGACAAGACATAATATTTAGACATTATTTCAAGACATTATATCAAGACATTTTTATCAAGACATTTCATCGAGACATTTCTTCAAGACATTTAATTAACTGACATTTTTTTTTTTTTTTTTGACATTTTTCTAAAACTACTGTTTATTGTTTGACTTTTTTGTATCACTATAATCAATTTCATTTTATTATAATACGTTAATCTGAATGCTATTTACACTACTTTCTTTTTTAGTACATGCTGTGATTGTCTTTAATTGGAAAAACATTTAGTCTATAAATAGATCTCGATGTAATTTGACCATGTTGTAATGTTTCTTCTGTTGACGATCCTAAACAAATAAATAAATAAATAAATAAATACATAATTTAGTGAGGCCAGTCGTGGCGCAGCGACACGAAGTGTGACTGTAAAACCGACTGGCTGTGGGTTCGATGCCCACTCGAGGAGTTGAAATATTTACTTAAATTTATATTTCCATTTCTTCGCTCTGGTGTCGAGTTTTGCCACTCAACACGCAATGCCTCCAGAATTCGGCAGAAAGTGGGGAATGAAGTGTCTTAACACTAGGTTCCCTCTGCCTACCCTGCTGTGTGCGGGATACAGCGTATCCCGCATATAGCAGAGTAGATAGAGGGAACCTAGTGTTAAATCAATCCGTTCCTCACTTTTCGCTAAATTTTTCGAGGCATTGCGTAGTGAGTGGCGGAAGTCAATGCCGGACTTTTGCCTTGGTGTCACAGCGCAGAAATGAAAATATTAATATATATTAATTAATTTCATTCCCCCGGAGTGGGGATCTAACCCATAACCGCTGCGTTACAGTCACACTCTTGTGGCGCACGGACCCACGACGACCTTGTTGTGTATCCAAAAATAATAGAATATTTTAAATCTAAATTAAAATTTTACATTAAACCTTATTCAAAATAAATGTGGTTAATCTTAAAATAATCGGTTTGCTTTGCCTTAAAATTATAGCTTGCTTCGTTAACGATAATTCAATAAGGAAATAAAATATAAAATACATTTACATAATAAAATTTTGTTGAGGATAATGGAGGCTATCTTCAATATCCGCACACTCAAAAACACTATAAATCTAAATAATCATATAATATTGTTTATTTCTAAAGAAATTTTAAGTTATTTTTTAAAAAATTGTGTATCGGTTTAAATATCAAATTTAGCATATTTAGGTTTAAATATAACTTTATTATCTGCTTAATTATATGTACTGTGACGGCGATAAAGAGCAGATATTTAAGCTGTGTCCCGAATATAGCCGGGTAGACATAGGGAACTTAGTGTTAAGACACTCCGTTTCCCACTTTCCGGTCTTTTCAAGGCATTGTGTGTGAAGTGGCGGAACAACGCCACGTTTTGCCTTGTTAACAAAGCGAAGAAATTTAAATAATTATCAATATCAGAGGAAATCGAACATACAACCATCGAGTTTACAATCAGACTGTACGTTTATAGTTGAATTGTGCCGCTGAGCCGCAACGACCTCTAAATGTGTTTATTAATTAATTTAAAATCTGTATTACAGAGATTACGTGGAACGTAATTATAAAGAAAGTAAAGAATCTTTAAGTTCATTATAAATTATTCATTTTTATTTTTTGAAAAATACATAATATATACATATCTATCTAGTCGGTGTTGAGATTTGGTTTAATGCAGTTTTCATCAAATATATATTCTAAACCATACCTATAACTAATATGTATTTATAAACATCTATAACTAGCTATAGCATCTTCATTTTTGGAACAATTCCCTAATTTTCGTAACTTACTTAATAAGCCCATTCAGAATGAGGAGTTCATAACTGGAATCTCATTTCAATTCAAACTTTTGATTGTTTATATGACAAAAACATAATTTTGTATTAAATTATTATGCTACCTTCTTTTGCTAAAAGCATAAGTATAAAGTAAACATATGTTTATTTTTATAAATGACCCAAAATATTTCATTTTTTTTTATTTTTCTTAGAAATAATTAGAGTGGTGATTATAGAATAGATCTTTTGACTACTCTTAGATGTTTATAGAACTGTGATGGTTTGTTTTATCTCAACCCTAAATTAGTTTGTATCAAAACAGGGTTCCACGATATGCTAAGCAATACCTGAATGCACCCCTAACCAATACTTGAATTACTTGAGTCTAACTTTACCAAGAAGGTTTTATTCATATCGAATACGAGGAAAAGGTAATTCGGTCATAAATTTAAACTTTTTTTGACTTAACCTATATGTAAATGGTATATTTTTTTCTCGTGCTCATTTAAAAAACTATCAACCTTCATCAAAAGCTGGAGCACATAAAATAAATAGAGATATGATAAGAAAATGTTGTATTCTGTAAATCAGGTAATAAAGAGAATCAAAGCTACTACAATTTGATAATGGAAGCCGGCGAACTCATCGTGACAGAAGCACGTCGGGAAATAAATTTCAAATCGTGTTAGGGAGTGTTTCCGTTGTCTAACGATATATTTGTTATTGTAACGGTAATATCAAACGTTATGTATACGTAAATGTTGGTTGTTCACTTATCATATAGGCAAATTAATTAATTTCATATTATATAAGATGGATGGAGTAGTCTTATTTTATTTTCAGCAGAGAGAACCTGGAAATCTGCCGCATTCTAGAGGCATTGCAATTTGAGTAGCGGAACTCAACGCCGCGCTTTATCTTCACACCAGAGCGAGGAAATTAAACATGACTATACTATATTCAAAATATAGTTTTTCTGGAATAGTCAAAGTTAATAAAGGCAAATGAGATTAGAAAAAAAATCGTAAGAAAATTCATGAAAAAATTACTTCATTACGTTTATTACTTGTAACGTCCGGACCCAAGCGTGTGACTGTAAACGCGACAGGTTGTGGGTTTGATTCCCACCCGAAGAAATGAAATATTTAATATTAAATATGTAAATTTTATTACTATATTTTTTTAATATAAAAAAAATGATATAAACTCCTCTCAACAACCTCAGAACAAAAAAAAATACCAAAAATAACTTAACTAAATAACTCTATATTTCTGTAATCCATATAAAATCAAAAGTCACAATATAAACATGAACAAACAATGGAAACCAGCGTTTACTTCACGCCCGGACGACGTTAGTTAAACGAAAAATATTTCTATATCGCCTATGGGTGGGAACCGACACGGCTCATACGATTTTGTGCGCTTTTCACGCTCGTGGCGTAAATTTTCTATTTTATATGGCTGTTCAACCATATTTCTCAAATATGTTATATTCTTCTATCTTATAAAGATATGAGGAAACATTATTTTACTAGATCTTAGTAAATGAATATTTTTTTATCATAATAATAATTATAACTAAATGGAGAAATTATTATTTAAAAAATTATGTACAAAGATTCATTTAGCAGCGACTTATATAAACTTAAAAATTAAAGCGCTACCGTACAAAAGAGGCTGAATGATTGAAAAGTAAGAGCTATTTTGTTGTTATTATTGTTGGCTTTTAAGTCTTATCAAAAATATAAATTAAAAAACACATAATTATTATAAATTTTGCGTTCCAAATACATAAATCGATGGCAGCTTTTAAACATGAACGCAGCGCAGTACAAACAAACAAAGAGAGTTGTTCACATATTTTTTATAGACAGCGAAGTGCACGCGCTGTTAACTTACGCACGAGTATATGAGCTGTACAGCGCTAAATTTAATAGAAGTTAATATAGTTATTTAAAAATATATTAAAGCAAGATTGACAAATAGTTATTTATATATTTTTTCCATTTTTAACGCGCTTTTCCACACTTAGGAAAGAAGAAAACGTATAAAAATAAAAAATTAGTACCCGCGCCTCTTGGAAATCGTCTTAGAAGCGTCCAAGAGGCGCGAGTTCAAATCCTCCTTATTTTTACACAGTTTCTAAATAAGTAAATAGCTACTTGTTTTGGTGTAATTGACATAGAAGATTCCTTAATTTAATTTACATTGTGATAAATTTAAAAAATGTATTCTTTTTTTCATAAACTTAAAGTAAGTACATCGAATGCGATTTTTTACCGAATAATTCATTCTGGATTGGCTAAAGCTAGCCTTGTAACGTTCTGTTTCGTGGCCTACTAAAATGTTTTCAAAGGTAATCTTAAGTACTACAGGCAAAGATAATGACAAGCTGCATGTAATATTAAATACTGAGGTCAGTCGTGTCACAGTGGCGCAAGAGTGTGTGTGTTAATGCGACAGATTGTCAGTTCGAATCCCACTGGAGGAAATTAAATATTAAATTCTTTCTTTTTTTTCTTTCGTGTCTTAACACTATGTTCCCTCTGTCTACCCTGCCATGTGCAGAATAAAATGTGAAGCTAAAAAAACATTAAATACTCTATATAATACATATTTTTAATTTCCTATAACAATTTAAACGGCAACAAGTACTCTTACTTAATTTTCGCCGAACGATTCCATAATATACCTACACGTCGATTCGACATGTCTCGATAAGTCTAATGTTATTTTTGAGGTAGACGCGGGGTCGTTGATTGCTGTCTAGGGCTGGTGCCCCACTTGGGGGAAATTACACTACCGTGCACCTCCATCGAATGTTTTGTATACACGACCTGCATCTCTCCAGTCAGTATAGAGTCGCGTTGACGGCGAAATATACTAAGGGCTTCCTACATCGACTTCAAATGAACTCTGCTCTTTTATTCGGAGATAATAACTTACTCAAAGCCGGGGTTAAAGACTTTTTTTCGCAGCACAGTCGTTATTTAAACACAACTCTACACAAAAAGGCTGTCGTGGCATAAGTGTGACTGTAACTTGATGATCGTGGGTTTAATCCCCATTCGAGGGCAGAATTATTATTTATTAATATTTTCATTTCATTGCTCTGGCACCAAAGCAAAAACTCGGCCTTGAATTCCGCCATTTAATACGCATTAATTGACAAATTCAGCAGAGACTGAGATCGATGTGATATCAATAGGTTCCCTCTGTCCCCTGCTGCTGTTCCCTGTGCTGATATGTGTGGGATACACCGTGAAGTTGATATAAGTGCCAATATTTGTTTCGTTCGTGATTAATTAAAATAGCTTTCTATGAGACGACCACGATATTGTGATATTTTGCAATTTGCGTTAATTATTGTGATAAATTGGTTGGTATTCATAATGTACAATGTTTGGGATTTCATTTCATAATTACAGTTTTACCTTTGAAGCGATAAGTAGAATTTGCCAAAATTATTTTTGATAACGTTTTGTTATTCGTGTATACTAATATTTAAATATGTATTAGAAACATTGTAATTTCGAGTTATGATAATAACGAAATAGAAAAATTTTCGAATGATATATATATATATATATACATTTTACTACATATATTACCCTACTATCATAGAGATACCAGAAATGAATTTTAATTAAACTTTTTGCATGAAGCTGTAGAACTTAATTAGCGTTGCAGTGAAAACTACCTTATTTCGCAAATATAGTTTATATATATAAGACAACATACATGTAGCATTTCAAATATAAAAGAAAATATGGAGACTCAATTAAAAGCATGGGTCAATTCGCAGGGGTTTTGGGTTCGATTTGCATTCAAAGAAATGAAATATTTAATATTTTAATTTCTTTGATTTGGTAACGTTGCGGGCGCGGTATTGAGTTTCGTCATTCCACAAGAATTTGACGGAAAATGGGAAACGGAAGTGTCTTAATGTACAACGGAATGTCTTAATGCTAGATATCCCAGGTTGCCTCTATCTTCTCTGTTTCTCGGGTACAAGGGTAGGCAAAGCATTTATCAGCTTCACGCTGTATCCCACACACAGCAGGGTAGGCAGAGGGAACCTAATGTTAAGACACTCCGTTCCCCACTTTCTGCCGATTTCAGGAGGCATTGCGTATTGAGTGGCAGAACTCAACGCCGCGCTTTGCCTCGACACCAGAGCGAAGAAATGGAAATATAAATGTAAATATTCATCATATTCATCATCATCTCGTATGATATTCATCTCGTCGAGTGAGGATCGAACCCACAATCAGCCGTGTTTACAGTCACACTTTGTGTTTCTGCGCCACGACCGGCCTCTATCGATAACCTTAAAAAAAAAGTAGCAAAACGGAATATAGGTAATATATTTTAGTATAATATATTGTAGTATAGTGTCGTTTTACCGGCGTGAATAATAATATTATTCTCGCCAATGGTTAAATAATGATAAAAGGACAATGCTAACGTAAATAACATTATTTTGTCGCCATCTCGCTGAATCACCGGAAACAGTCACTAGCGCTTCCGTTGTAGAAAACAATATCCAGCTTAGTACGTTCTTCCGGTAGACTTCCAATAATATCCAAATAATGACATCATATTCGACTAGCCATTAAATGTATTTTTTTTTATTATTTTTGTCTATGTGGTTATAATAGATATTTATAGAATTTAGTTTCGATATTTATAAATTATTGTTTTCTAGAAATATTGTATTAGTAACATATTAGTTTAACATAGTTAATTTAAATATGCTTATACATACATAATAAAATACTTAAAAGCTCTCAACTGTAACTCATTCATTATAGTACCACTAAAAACGTCCCTATTTTTTTCAAAAAATCCACGAAACATCCATATAACATTTGTATTTCAATTTAAATTTACTTCCCAAAAAGGGAATATTAAAAAGGTTCCCCTAATTAAATTAGTAGTGTGTCACATAAAGTCTCGTTCCGTCGCTAAGTTACATTTGAATCTCGCCACTGTAAAGTCGGCTCACGTCTTGCACTGAATCAATTCCGCGTCAGCCCGCTTCCCTCTCGACGCGGAGCATTCGCATTGCTAACATTGAATATAGTACTTTAAAAAACTGTTTTTTTTACATATTTTTAATTCTTTTAGCATTTTTTTTTAGTTATTTTTTTTTGGCACTAACGTGAATGATACTGTCCTAATTAAAAAATATAAATGGATGTATTTTTTTTTACGTATTATTGTCAAATAAATAAAATTTTGAAGCCAGTCGTGGCACATAGGCACAAAGTGTTACTGTAAACGCAACTGGTTGTGAGTTCGATCCCTATTCAACGAAATTAAATATTAATTTTTCATTCAATTTATATTTCCATTTCTTCGCTCTGGTAGTGCACAGCGCTGTGTTGAGTTCCGCAACTCGCAATGTCTTTAAAATTCGGTGGAAAGTGGGGAACGGGGTGTCTTATCATTAAGTTCCCTCTGCCAGCACAGCTGTGTGTGGGATACAGTGAGAGGCTGATATAACATTTTAAGAGCTAGAGTATGTAATTAAATCTGAGCAAAGAAATTTTTAATATTATATATACTACACATATCTTTAAAATACACCTTTACTAGAATCACTAGTAAGTTGAGGTGGAATATATTCACCGTTATAATGAGGAGATAAATTTTAAACACTACTACCTGGTGTAAAATAAACGTCGTTTATTTAATCTGAAAATATTTGCAAATCTCTTCCTATTTTAATCTATAGAGAAACATTCTAAGAAAAAATTGTAGCTTGTATCCTCCTTTTATTTGAGAATCCTCCTGCTTTTATTTCGTAGTAATCTATGAGCTTAAAATAAGCTAGAAAGTAAAGTGATTTTTCTTTATTCGGTTTTGAAATTATTTATAGACATTTTAAACGGTAAATGTACACTCCCCTATCATTTTTAACTACTTTCTATTTTGCACACATTGATCTATTTATATAATTTTAGGTTAGAGGCTTTGGTAGCGCAGTGAAACAACATCTGATGAAAAGTGCCAGTTGTAGATCCGTTCCTGTTCGGGGGAGTTACATTTAAAATAAAATATATTTAGTCCCTCGCTATAGTAACGAGTCAAAGCGCAACGTTAAGCTCCGCTACTCAACACGTTATTCAGCGAAAAGTGGGTAACGATATGTCTTACTAGGAACGAAATTTCTCAACACTAGGTGCCCAGGTTCCCTTTGCCTACCCTTTTAAGTGCATAATAGAGCGTGAAGCTAAAAAAAGGAAATAAATAAAAAATATGGAATATGAAACTATACAATATACATACAAACATACATATTTAAATTCAATTTTTTATCTTGAATTACTTGTTGAGTAATGTTATAAGGGACTTTATATACGAACTTTCATTACTAGATGTCACACATGCGAAAGTGAAATACATACATTAAACAATGCAAGCATTGCTCAAGTGTTCAGGTGGAGAGATAATATGACGCTTTTCACTTTTTATTTAGTTTGACGACGTTTTCCGCGTGTACCAGGGAAGTCAGAAAGAGAACCTAGTGTTAAGTAACGTCACTCTCCAGTTTCCGCCAATTCTAAAGGCATTGCCAGTGGTAGTCTTTTCATTATATATTTTTTTCATTCAGAAGAAACTAACAGTAGGATTAAAAAGAAAAATAACCTAAATGACTTGTACGGATATAAATTATTTATTTATTTATTCAAGAGATAATACTACTTAAACTAAACTAAAACTAAACTAACTTCACGCTTTATCCCTAGCGGGATAGTCAGAGAGAGAGAGAGAGAGAGAGATAATACTACTTTATAAGAATAATATTAATTTGATACGACATTTTTACAATTATGCACAGTCGGTTGAAAACAAACACTACACTACTAATACCCATATGTTAAAAAATATAGTTCTTTTGTAGTATCAAAGTTTAGGCAAAATTTTGATAAAGCATCACATGATAGTGATTAAACAAAAATATGCATAATACAATACGATTTTAGAATAATAATATTTTGTTATTAATAAACAAATACATAAACATAACACCAAAAAAGAAGAAAAAACGACATATAAATCAATTTTTAAAGCGTCATTCTAGTCGCACACCAAACACAGTACAAGGTAGGACCCCTAGAGTACACTGTGCATAGAGTAAGTAGCCCACTTAAGTAAAATTAGCTCCTTCTGTAAGCGCGAAGCAACACTATTGGATGTTTTATGCTCCTCCAATACTCCCCCGTTTGACGTCCCTAGATTAGAAGGGGTGCACGAGCGGAGGTTTCCCGATACGCTTTGTTTATAGGAGCCTGGCTACAGCCTGCGCCTCTCGTACTTATATGTTGTTAGGTACCCTCACTTTCAAATTCTCTTTCCATTTGCGTACTCAAGTACGAGTACGTCACTTACGTTAAACATGACAGCTATAGTTCAGAGTTCGTATCTGTGTTGTGATCTTTATTTTCTAAGGAACGTATGTATGTTGATTTGATGATGAGCTCGTTAGTGGATGTGGAAGCGGATGTGTTTATTGTCGTTTCATTTTTTTTTATAAAAAAAAATTAATTAAATTAGCTTCACGCTGTATTCCGCACACAGCAGGGTAGGCAGAGGGAACCTAGTGTTAAGACACTCCGTTCCCCACTTTCTGCCGAATTCTGGAGGCATTGCGTGTTGAGTGGCAGAACTCA
>DWQW01010448.1:0-12137 GCA_018249695.1 Heliconius erato demophoon
TAACACTCTGCATAAAGAGGTAGAGAAGAGATTAAAAATAAAGTCTAATTAAATTAAATTGTTGTGTGACGTTTTGAATTTGTATGTGTGTATCTGTGTAGGTCGCCTGCTTAAATTTAATATTATTATATTAATAATAATGTTTTTAAATATACAAACTCTAGATAGATGGAGCTACTGACGAAGAAGAGACATTTAGATCAGTAATGAAAAGATCAATCCGCTGTGCTACAGCTCTAAGTAAATTGGGCTTGAAGCAACATGATGTGATCGTTTTAATGGGACCCAACCACCTTGACATTACAATCCCGATGTATGCTGCCTTGTTTTTGGGAATAGGCGTCGTGGGATTTGATGTAAATTACCGCGTCAGTAAGTATGTTAAATCTTAAGAAGAACTAAAAGTTTTTATGTTTAAACGATTTTTTTTAATTAATCAACAAATATTGACCAAAGTATTTATATCATGGTGCTATTCCAGAAAAATCAAAAATTTAAAATATAGAAGATAAAACACACAAAAATAATATCGAAAACAAAAGCAATAGAGGCATGTGGTCTTAGTCAAAACTTAAAATGGAAATGAGACGGCCATAAAGGACAATATTGTTGTCCTTTAAAACTTTGTTCCTTTATAGAACTTATAGAGACCAACATTTTTGACGCGCATTATATTCGTCTGTACCGAACGAACCGTTTAAAGCATCACATCTTGCCCAATTTCGCTGGCTTATTATTTTTCTTCGTTTTTTTGTTCAATCATAATAAAATATAACCTACAACACTCCTAAATAGTATTGCTTTCTGATAGTGAAAGAATTTTCATGATCAGTTCAGTATTGCTGAAGATTAGCCCTTACAAACAAACAATCAAAGTTGCAAACTTTACCTCTATTGGTATAGATTTGTACGTATAGATATGTTTAATAATGTACAAGTAAGTTTTATAGATATTTATATTTTTTTAGATGTACGTATTCTGTAGTAAATTATTATATTACGAACATTGTAAAAACTGGAAAAGCCTATTTTATTATTTTATTTTATCAAGACAAGTCCTAACTAAAAGGTTAAATTATGAAATAAGCTTAGACGCAATTAAGCAACATTATATAGTATAATTTTTTTTTCTAACTTGCGATTAGCGAGGTAGGCAGAAAGTACCTAGTACCTCCACTTACCGCCAGAGTTCGAGACAATACATTGAGTGGTGTTACTTACACCAAGTTTTATTTTACCCGAACAAGGAAATAAAAATATATTTTTTTTCATTTCATTTATTTATGTACCACACAAGAAAGAAAGTACAGAAAACATATAACAACGGAAATAATGTGTACAACAGATAACTTATCTCTATTAGAGATCTCTACCAGAAACCCATGAATGTAGGAGACGTTAAGAGAAATGATTCGGGTGCGGTATTTAAATATTACTTGAATAATAATAAATCTACATATAAATATACTTAATATTAGTCAACATAACTACACTTATATAAATATATAAACATACAAAACTTATAATAACATAAATATATACAATAACAGAAAGAAATTGAAAAAGAAAAATCTAAATAATAAAGAAATAGACAAAGCGAAATACTAAAAATTCTAATCGAGATTAAGAAAATGTTGTTTTAATCTGATTTTAAAAGTATTAAGAGACGGATTGCCAGCCATTATAGAGTTAGGAAGTGAGTTCCATAAGCGAGTGACGATGATGAGTATTTTCCTCGAGTGACGATGCTTACAAACATTTACAGCCACCACTGAGTTACGACGGCGCTAGTATGAGTTACTTTTTGTTTTTTTTTAATTATTAATATTAATTTTAGGTGAACTCCGACATATACTGAAATTTGTTGTTCCCAAAATCGTCTTTTGTGAGAATTCATGCGTCAAAAATATTACAGAGGCTTTACAAATTTTAAATTTATCAACGGATATTATTACATTTGGCAAAAACGAAGAACATCTATGTTTTGCAGAACTAATAGATAAACATAGTGACGATAGTCCAATAGAAAGTTACAAGTAAATATGAAAAATGAAAAAAAACTATAAATATAATTTGTTTTGAAAAGAATGGGAATAACCTTCTTCATAATTTTTTTGATGCCAGTCGTGGCGCAGGGACACAGAGTGTGACTGCAAAATCGATTGGTTGTGGGTTCGATCCCCACTAGAGGAGATAAAATATTTACTTACATATATATTTTCATTTCTTCGCTCTGGTGTCGAGGCAAAGTGCGACGTTGAGTTCCGCTACTCAATACGCAATGCCTCCAGAACTCAGAAAGTGGGGAACGGTGTGTCTTAACACTAGGTTCCCTCTGCCTACCCTGCTGTGTGCGGGATACAGCGTGAAGCTGATTTTACTTTATATTTTTTTATTAATAAGTTACATTTAATTATTTTCCAGTTACAAATTAAATAATATATAATTTTTTGCAGACCTGCCGATTTCGACCCAACGTCAACTAACGCCCTTCTAGTATTGACAAGTGGGTCTACAGGCATGCCTAAATTAGCAGCACTAACGCACGAGAATATATTTGTCGGATTTCCTTACTTAGTGTAACACAAATAAAATATATATTATCATATAATTACAATATATTAATTATATTTTGTTGGTGATGTCTCCAATCGGACAAATGAACTATATATAACTATACTAACATTTATCTCATCTAGTAAGACAAAGTATTACGTTGAGGCCTGCTTCCAAGCTACATGTAGTATAAAGCGTGAATATTTTAAAAATTTTGTTATTCCACATTTAGGAAATAAAAATACTTATTGAGAAAACGTATAAACATTTAGCGAGATTTGAACCCGCGCCTCTTTGGAAACTGTCCAAGCGCATTTTACTTTCATTTAAGTTAATGATGTACAGGAACAGCATATAGGTAATTGAAGCCGGTCGTGGCGCAGCGGCACGAGATGTGACTGCAAAACCGACTGGTTGTGGGTTCGATCCCCACTCGAAGAGATGAAATATTTACTTAAATTTATATTTCCATTTCTTCGCTCTGGTATCGAGGTTAAGCGCGGCGTTGAGTTCTGCCATTCAACACGCAATGTCTCCAGAATTTGGCAGAAAGTGGAGAACGGAGTGTCTTAACACTAGGTTCCCTCTGCCTACCCTGCTGTGTGCGGGATACAGCGTGAAGCTAATTTAATTTTATTTTTTTATTTAATGATGTAATCTTGAATATAAATGAGGAGCACAAAGTGTGACAGTAAGCGCGACTGGTTGTGGATTAGACTGGTGTTGAGGCACAGCGCGGCGTTGACTTCCGCCATTCAAAACGCAATGCCCCCAGAATTCGGAAAATGAGTAATGGAGTGTCTGAACACTAGGTTCCCTCTGCCTACCTGAAGCTGATTTGATTTTTAAAAACACCTTAGTAATAAAGCTTATTTCCATTTCAGATGCAGCCGGTTAAAATTTCCAACACCATTTGAAGTTGGCCTCGTTCTATCCCCTTTTCATTGGACAGGTTCAATGTTTCAGAACATATTATCGCCTATTATGAAATACACGAGGTTACAGTCTTCAGATCCACTTACTGTGACACATGTTTCTATGTTATTCAAAAAATATAAGGTAACCAAGAAATGTAAAAGTTAAAATTTAGAAATAATGTTTACTTATTTAATACTTACTGAAAGATTCTAAATTGAATTATGTACAAGCTTATATTGAGTTGAAACGATGAGTTATATATATATAATAATTGTTTAATAAATTTTAAGAAGCTTAACTTCAACCACTTTTTCTTTTCTTATGATCATGAAATGTGACAGTTATGCGTAGAATAAACCATACCACAAGCGGTTGATATGAGAGCGTTCTCTCGTTCTCTCTACAGTTCACTAAAACTTCTCAGCCGATCTCGAATTATCATCAATTTAGTTCTAGAACGTGCTTCGAAGGCGGCACTTTGAATTTGTTGTTGGTGTCCAGGGGAGCTCTGATAGTGTAGGTGACCAGTAATACTCGTTTAAAATACACCCAATAAACCTACACTTGAGATGGCATTACCAGGCACTGTCCTAAGCTCCTCACTCTTCAACGAAACATCTCCATATCCACACGGTAAAACCATAGAATGCTAAGTTCTCATGTGGAACCATCGAGTAGGTCTGACGATGGAAGTTCTGGGATAACTTTTTGTATTACCATAGAGTTTAGGACTAGTTAGATTTTAGTTTACATATATTTTTTTAGTTCTATTGGTGAGAAAGACGTTATAATGAAACTTAAAAGTTTCTAAGCATGTTTTTCATATTTGAAATATATAAAATTTTCATTTCATAATTTTTCTAATTATTTTCATGGATCGAATATTTTAATTTCAAAATCAATTTAATTAATAAATTATTTACCTATAATAAACAAGCTTATGCATTTTTTTAAGTAGAAGGTCTAAAACAGTCCATAAAATAATTGAATCCAGTAATGACGCAAGGGCATAAGCGTGCGACGTAAACGCTACAGGTTGTGGGTTCGATTTCCACTCGAAGTAATAAAATATTGAATATTTTAATTCTTCGCTTTGGTAATAAGTCCAAGCGCGGTGCTGAACACACAATGCCTCCAAATTTCTGCGTGAAAGTGAGAAACGGAAAAATATTAATGGAAATGGAGTGTCTTAACACTAGGTTTCCAGATTCCGTCTGCCACCCCTACTGTGGCCTTGATGCAGCGTGAATTTAAAAAAAGTCCATTATAGATTCAATAATATACAGGGTGGAAAAAGCAGCGCTCCATTTACGGAAACAGCATATAGGGTAAAATATTTCAAACCTATACCTAAAGAAATTAATCAAGATGCATCAATAGTTTGGACGTAGGATTTTTTTTTCATTTCACGATTTTTGTCCATACCTTTATTTCGTGTGACGCGATTACGTATAGATCTCAATAACATAAACACTTACTACTACAAAAATACTACTAAAGGTTAAACAACTTTGAACTTTATCGCCAATACCTACGACTCGATTTCGGAATGAGGCGTGTGCGGCGGTGTTCCTTTGATAGGTTTGTGTGCGTGCGTCGTCCTTACAAATGGCGTTTTATTTTAAAATGTCAATTTTATTATTTATTTTGTTTGAAAAAATCACTTTTTCATTTTTGGAAATTTATTTTTTTCTGATTTATATCAGGCTTTTATAGAGTAATTAAAACTGTGGTTTCATTTAATATGGTGCTTACACTTCCACCCTGTATATGTATATGCACATTTCAGCCACATTACACAATGATGAGTCCACCGTTTATAATATCGTTACTAAAATCGGACATACAGTTCGATATGTCGTCGCTTCAATGCTGCTTAATACTAGGCAGCGCCGTTTCTAAGAAACTCCTTGAGGAAGTTAAAGTAAAATATATTTAAATAATATTTTATATTATTGGATACTATACGTGACAAAAAGCACGACCCTACAACACCCTACACTTTTTTTCAGTTTCCTTGTCGCCTTTTTAGTCTTCTTTTATCCATATGTCTAATCTATATCTTTTATTTCTGGATACATATAGTTAAAAATCTCTAGAATGTAATTTTCTTCCATGTTGTATAGTCACTTTTTAAATAATCTTTAATTTTCAAAATAGACGTTATATCAATATGGTTATACATTTTATATTATATTGGTAGACATTTATCAGAAAGAGGCCAGTCATGGCGCATTGGCACAAAGTTTGACTGACTGGTTATGGGTTCGATCCCCACTCGAGGAGATGAAATATTTACTTAAATTTATATTTCCATTTTTTCGCTTGCGCGGCGTTGAGTTCTGCCACGCAATGACTCCAGAATTCGGCTGAAAGTGGGGAACAGATTGCCTTAACACTAGGTTCCCTCTGCCTACCATTTTTTTTATTTATCAGAAGGCCGCTCCACACTGTGATGTGAAAATTGCCTACGGAATGAGCGAAATTGCAGGACTATTCAATGGCGATATGTTCTCGCCTCTGGGTTCTATTGGGTTGCCGCTTAATCATCTACAGTGGAAGGTAATGAACCGAGAATAAATATTTCTTCTATAATAAAAATGAAACATCAAAATATATAATTGTTTACACCATCAGAGTATGTATGTTTATGTTTTACGAATAAATATTTAAGCTTCAAACCCTATAAAAGCCGACAAGCTATAAATCTTTACGTCATAATTATAAATAAGAAAACATTTTGTTTCTGAGTCGTGTGTCACACCACTCTGAACACATCTATTCACCTAATAGTAGATGGCTGAGATCTGATCAATATTAAGAAGTTTTTGCTAAATATATTAGTCAACACAGGACTTATGGAATTTATTATTTTTTTGTTTTTATTGTATTTCTTATGATTGATATAAATATATATATACTCTTTTAGATAGTTGATCCAGAAACGAATGAAACAATATCTGAACCAAACATGCCTGGAGAATTATTTTTAAAAGGACCAAGCATTACTAAGGTACCTGAAATCAGTAGATCTTATTAATTTATTAACTTATTAGCTTCACGCTGTATCCCGCACACAGCAGGGTAGGCAGAGGGAACCTAGTGTTAAGACACTACGTTCCCCACTTCTTCACGTTCTGCCGGATTCTGGAGGCATTGCGTGTTGAGATTTATTAACTTAACACGGGAATTATTATTTCTCAAAAATGGATATTTAAAATCATTTTAATATAATCAATTTAAAGTTAAATATTTCTATTTTAGGGATATTACAACGATCCCGTTATGAATGCCGCAGCTTTAGATGAAGATGGGTGGTTTAAAACTGGAGATCTCGTTTATAGGGATCATAATTACAACTTCTACTTTATGGATCGCCTTAAGTTATTACTTAAATACAATAATCATCCAGTAATTTTTTCTTTATACATTTTATCAAATAAATTCATACTGACTTTTTGTTACATGACTTTAACTTACATTATTTTTTTTTTCAGCTTCACGCTGTATCCCGCATACAGCAGGGTAGGCAGAGGGAACCTAGTTACCTAACCTAGACACTCCGTTCCTCACTTTCTGCCGAATTCTGGAGGCATTGCGTGTTGAGTGGCAGAACTCAACGCCGCGCTTAACCTCGATACTAGAGCGAAGAAATGGAAATATAAATTTAAGTAAATATTTCATCTCCTTGAGTGGGCATCGAAACCACAACCAGTCGGTTTTACAGTCACACTTCGTGGCTGGCCTCAACCATACATACTACATAATTTTAATCTAATAAATTAAATGTCACATCTATAAACTACACTTCTATAAAATCAACTAGAATATTTAACGAAGATAGCTTTATTTGATTTTAGGTATATCCTATAGAAATCGAAGAAGTTATTTTAGAACATCCAGGAGTCTTGAATGTAGCCGTCACCGGTATTCCTGACCCAATCTGTGGGGATTTACCCGTCGCTGTTATAGTTCCTCGTGATAACGTTGTGATTAGTGCACAAGAAGTTAAAGATTTAGTTAAAAGTGAGTTTTTCTCGTTTAAATTAAGATCTGTTTTAATAAGGGTTATGTTGACTCAGATCCAGGACTACCTTGAAATCATTAAGTGATTACACGACATTAGATTTTTGTTAATTGTTATATATATTAAATAGCTAATACTATAAATATATTAATAATAGACCAACGTTATAAAAAATTGCTTATTTGTAAACTTTATTACATAAGCTTTCTTGCATTTTGTATTTATTTGTTAATTAATTTCATTTCTTTACAGACACCCTGTCAGATGTAAAGCAATTGAGGGGGGGAGTTCTATTTGTATCAGATCTTCCAATGACTTCAACGGCAAAAATTGATAGAATAAAACTAAAAAAACTTGCAATGACATCAAATTGTGATTAAACTCAATATTGAAGAAAATTATGTAAAATTAAAAAATGTTTTAAATGCAAATTCTGATTATTATGTTTTTTAATTGACGTACGTGTTTCTAATGTAACTATATTTTTTAATGGAATGCCCTTAGGAATCCTGCAAAAATTTAGAATTTTTTAAACGCTATCTCTATATATATTTATTTATAAATCTATACATCAATCTTATGTAACTACACGGGCTTAGACTTGCTAAATAATTTTTACGAATGTAATTAAGATAAACGACAATATACAACAATAAAGTTAAAACTTTTCATACACTGTCCCTATCATCTCTTTATAATCCTATTGTCACTTTCCTTTTCACGATTATCACAACAACAGAAGTACGTAAGCACGTGATAGCCATTAAAACGGATGCTACTGGCCATGATAATATTAGTCGGTGTATTATGTTGTATCTTAATGCTGTTCTTCCTGTAATTTGGCATATCTGTAGCTGCTCCCTTTCCTCCAGTGAGGTTCCTGATGCTTCACGCCATGCACTAGTAATCCCTATTCCAAAAATGCGGGCCAATTTCTAATCTTCCTGTGTTGTCTAATAATTGTCTATTATAATATATGAATCTACATAATATATTGTGAAGCAATGGTAAGAAGACTTTGTTTAATGGCATTACACATACAATTTCGAGCCCTAAATCTAAATTAATTAATGGCTGTGTCTATGGTATCAAGGCAAAAACGCGACGCTGAGTTCCACCACTCAACACGCTATGCCTCGAATATTCGGTGTCATAATACTAGGCTCCCTCTGCTTGTATAGTAAGGACTATATGCAGGATACAGCGTGTTTATTTTATTGCCATCGGCTCATACACAAAAAAGTATTTTTTGACAAAATTGCTAAAATAGTTAATTTATACAACTGTTTTATTGAATTGGTCGAATCTTTAGTTTTCATAGATTTTTTGTTTGATATTGTTTGTAAAATTTTGATTTGTATGATGATAAAAAATATCGAGATTTAAAAATTTACAAATCTCCAATAATTACTCAAGTTCTATAGAAGCAAATTAAATGAAATAAATATTATATATATAGTATTAAAAATTAGAGTCTCGACATCAAACACAATATATATATATATATATATATATATATATATATATATATATATATATATTGTGTGTGTTAGGCTTTTATTGCTATTCTTACATTACAGGCACTATAAGTGAATATTCCTAATAGAATCAATTTATTGACAAATTATAAGTAAATGATACAAAATACTCATTTCGGATTTTTTCCTTTATGTACACCCAATTACTTAACTGGATGCAAAATTTGACCATTCGAGGTCATCTGGAACTGGGTTAGAATTAAGGTCTATAGGTCAGTCAATACGTGATAAAATTGGCGATTTTGACATCATTATCTAAATAACCGTTTGAGCTACGTTTATGAAATTTGATGCACTGCATTATGTGGGTAGCGGGTCTTAATAATTTAGATAAATTTGGCAGGTTTAGGTGGGATAGATTTTGAGTTACAAAGGGGTAAAAAATGGCTTCAAATCGTTCGTGTAAAATTACACACGGTGCTGCTCACCAGTTCTGTTTTATTGAACTTGTCTGGATGCGCTGCCACGCGTCTAGATTACTGATCTGACACTGAATTCATTCTTATCACTCACCAGTTCTGTTTTACTGAACTTGTCTGGATGCGCTGCCACGCGTCTAGATTAATGATCTGACGCCGAATCCATTCTTCTCCAAGTCTGTCGCTAGAAGCCGTGTCACAAAATATACAAAATGTATCTGAGTCCTCAGGCGAGGACGGTGATTTTCATCACATTCAGACGAGTTCTACGATTTTTTCATTATTGGAGCTACAGCTGGATATCACATCTCTTTGATACCGGCTAGAACTGCTAGTGACATCGTCTCTATCATCTCGGCTGCTTTGATTACCGTGTCAACTACCGCATCCAGGTCTGCTTCGTTTTTACGATTTTCTCCCGATAGCAGGGTTTCACACAATTGATATCTGATTCAATTTTTATCTAGGGATCTGTAAACAAGTAAAATATTCTATTACTATATCTGTATGTTGTATAGCCCTTGGGACGATAATGCAAGCAATATAAAGGGGGCAAATTATAATAAATAAATTATTCAATATCATGGAATCTATTAACAAGCCTCATTGTTTTCAAAACCTTAAGCATACCTTTAAAATCATCTAGGACAACGTTAATTAAACATATATTAGTGTCGAACTCTCTGCAGTTATGTCTTGTAATATGTACAAAATTATTGAAATAATTTCAGTATATTAAAAAGTTTTCACGAATGGAGTTTTAAACTGCATCGTAAAACACGATCATTATCTCAGATCATTGTATATACAAGTAATTTTGCGTGTCAAATAAATGTTCCGTTTTAAATAAAGCTCAAAAGAGGCCACAATACTTGCGGAGGCCACAATACCACCATCTCCCATACTATTTATAATGCAACAACTAATTTAACTACAATAGATACTATAATAGATATATTTGGATATATTTGGATATTTAATTAGATACTATAATAGATATATTTGGATATTATTCATAAAAAATGTAATACAATCAATGAAAACAGTAAAAACCTGTGTACTCTAATTACTCATATTTTTTAACATTTTTAAAGTGTTAATCCACATTTAGGAAAGAAAGATATTTATTTAGAAACCGTATAAAAATTTGAACGTAGCTTTACGTTATACGTTTTCTAAATAAGTATTACTTATTTTTTTTAATCTTACAGTAATTATGTTGTTATTTACTAATTCTATAATGTGTTAGTGTTTTTTATTATATAAAATGGGTTCATTTATTATATTAAATGAAGACATATTTCAACGTTTTTGAGTTCACTCATTTTCTTGTTCTATTTAATGTAGATCTACTTTATTTAATGAAAATAAATGTGTACAATAAGATTCATATCGTTGTCGATAATACTAATAATAATTATTTGCTATATTCATAAGATGACGATAAGATATTATTGACGTAGGTGCCTGTGTATAAGAGTTTAAAATATTATGTAATTTAAATTTAATACATAGAATTCGAACAGATTATTGTCGGGAATTAGTGGTACATATTTTATTCTATCTTTAGCAAGGACAAATAGCTATACAGGACGCTTCATCTTCTTCTTTAGTTGATGGTTCGATTCTCACTCGAGACTTTTTAATTTAATATTTGTAAACGGTAAGTTCACTACGCCGATGACACTTGCTTAGTTTACCACGGACATTCTGTACAAGATATCTTATCTCGGGAACAACAAGATCTAGGCATTTTACATAAATGGTTTCAAAGCAACCTACTAAGCATCAACACTGAGAAGACTGTTATATATTTTTTAAATCAAAAAATTTTAAAAATCCTAATCGTACGCCCCTAACTATTACTAACATACCGTTGCTAGAAAAAAATAAAGAAAAATTAAAAAATAAAGCACTATTGTTTAAAGTACAAACAGTAAGCAAAATTGATTTGTTAGTGAAGGTTACCTTCATAATAATAACAGTTAAGTTTAAGTCTTAATTGATTCAACACATAGATAAAGACCGATTTAATCTTCAAAGAAATATCAAGTAAATACATAGATTCTTCGGTTCGTTCGTTCGTTTGAAATAAATCTATATAAAAATGCCTAAAAACATCCTTTCTACGTGTACTCTGTAATAACTACATATTTACCAATTGTACATTTAGCCAAAAATATATGAAACTAATTTAAAAACTGTACAGGAGTTAATATGCAATCATTACAGTTATTTTACAAAGAATATTATGAATTCTTCAAATCAATCATTTAATTTTTACTTATTTACATTTTATATGTTAACTTTATATTTATATTTTATATTTACTTCATATTTACATTTTATGTTTACTTTATGTTAACTCTTTGTTCACTAATGTCTGTTAGTATTATATAATGTTTCTTCTTATGTAATTTCTCATGTAAATGACATTGTCGAAATGAGAATAAAGATCTTTAAACAGATTTATAATTTTTAATTTAACCTTAAATTATATGTTTGTTGGTCACTTTTATATTAAATATTTCTTTTTTGGTTAAACTGTTATCGATTTGAGGCCGGTCGTGGCGCAGCGGCACGAGGTGTGACTGCAAAACCGACTGGTTGTGGGTTCGATCCCCACTCGAGGAGATGAAATATTTACTTAAATTTATATTTCCATTTCTTCGCTCTGGT
>DWQW01010449.1:0-12136 GCA_018249695.1 Heliconius erato demophoon
CAAGAAATTCAAAAAAAATCTTTTTGCTTTCTATTATTCTTTTTAAGTGTCCCTCTATCCATTTCAGTCAAAATTACTAAATGTACAGACAAAATATTTTTACTGTCTTATTATATATAGAGATTACGAAATCGAAATTAAATTTTAAATATAGAATAAGTAATAAATTTATCTTAAATTTTATTAATATTTAAAAGATGGTTTGTTTAGTAACTTCAAATATTATATTTAACATACCTCATTTAAAAAATAAGACTTAACTAAATAGACTAATTATTTCTATAATAAAATAATGATGTTCAAGTTAATAATGTATCTATGATCATAATCGATCTTATTTTGTAATAGATGATACCTACATACTATGTACTATAATCTCCAAACGAACTAATAAAAAATATCTATGGATAAATCAATTGGATCATCAAAGATTTATGGGTAAATCAATCTATGGGTAGATCAATTTGAAAAAAATCCAATCGAAATTACATAATTTTTTTTACCGCTTCACGCTGTATCCCACATGTACCAAGATAAGCAGAGAGGTCGACATTAGGACACTACCGGATTCTCGAGGCATAACGTTGCGGTACTAAACGCCGCGATTCACCTCGAACTTACATAACAATCGAGCAAATATTACCTTAATAAGTAGGTAAGTATATTAAGAAACTTGTAACACATACATTACAATAAACAAGATCAGTATCAGAACCGCATGAATGAGCAGCTGTTTACGACAAACTGGCATCAGAGCGAACGTGGATTAGAACGGCCTACTTGCGATACTTTAATTAATTCCATCCAACGTCCTTCAGGTCGCTCCCACGGCTCTGATCGATCTGACTCCTTGTTAACTACGTATATTGGTGGACTGTAATTGATGTTGTAACTGTGGTGTGGATATTGGGAACTATATGTCGCTAATTTTTTTTTCTTTGCTTATTGTTTTTATTTTTTTATAGGGAACCTTTTAATATGACAGTCCACTTCAAAAATATGAGGTTTGATATGATAATGGCAAAAATATATTTTGCTTAAGTATTATCAGCTTCACGCTGTATCTCACACACAGCAGGGTAGGCAGAGGGAACCTAGAGTTAAGACACTACGTTCCCCACTTTCTGCCAAATTCTGTAGGCATTTTCCCTCAACACCAGAGCGAAGAAATGGCAATATAAATTTAAGTAAATATTTCATCTCCTCGAGTGGGGATCGAACCCACAACCAGTCGGTTATACAGTCACACTTTGTGCCCCTGCGCCACGACTGGCCTTGTAGTAGTCGTAAGTAAAACTACCGTACTCAAAATTTTAAATATCATACTGTAAATTTTGATGCCAGTCGTGGCAACAGCACAAAGTGTGACAGTAAACGTAACAGGTTGTGGGTTCGATTCGAGTGGGTTGAGGAAATTATATAACTATTAGCTTTGTATAAGATGCTGAAGGCTTTCGTGATCATTAAAGAGAGTTTCATGTGTAGAAATCAAGAGTCAATTTTAATCATACAAATCTATTCACATATACAAGCTTTGATACAAACTAAAATTACCTGTTTTATTGCATTGCACTTTATAATATTCACTGCATATATTACACAATAATATAATACTAGATACAAAGTATAACCTAAGCAAGTAGATATTTTATATCAATAATATTATAAATTTATTTTTCTCTTCCTTTAGCGTACAAGTGTGGAAATGTAAACGACCACGTTGTGGTTTCGATTCCCCCGAGAAAATGAAATATTTAATATTTCAATTTCTTTAATATATTTACATTCGAAAAATATTGCGTAAAAATATAAAAATTTATTAAATAAAAATAATAAAAAAACAGTATAAACTGTTTTTACTGTTTACTGTAATACTGTTTTTTTAATTATTTTTCCCCTCTCATTTTTTTTAGCACTCTGCCAGAGCTCTAAGTTTTCATGAATTAAAAAAAGAATAGTATTAAAAATGGTTGTTTATTAAATAAAACTCACTTTAAGGAAAAAAAAACATTTATTATGACCTTAAATTACCTTTACCCAATATAAAATAAACATATTGCAATATTTTTAATTGCAAATTTTAATAGCTTTTAAGGTACTTGTATTCTGAATATTTTTCCTCTTTGGTGACGGTTTATCATCACATTCTTGATTTGGTATTTCAATTGAAGTATAGTACAAGTATACATACATATAAATGCTTTGAGGTCTTCTGATGCAGTAATTACAAATTCAGAAAATTTTACTCTTCTTTTAACCAATTACTGGTCCTGTTTGTGGTTCATTATAGTTTAACTTCAATTTTCTGTTTCATTTTTAATGAAATAAGTATTTTTTTGTTTCATTCTAATCTATTTTGAAATCATAACTTCTTTCAATTCTATTATCTAATAGAAATGCTTATTGAATTACATGTACTTAATTTCTTTTAATGCAAGTGTTCAATTTTAACATTTATACGATGCTACATCTTCAACAACATCTTCTCAATGCGATGAAGTTTGTCACTTTTGGAGTAAAATTTTCAGATCTGTGACTTTATGGATATCGGATCACTTTCATAGGTATATTCATCATAATATTTTTTAAGGCCATGAGGCCAATCGTGGCGCAGCGGCACAAAGTGTGACTGTAAAACCGACTGGTTGTGGATTCGATGCCCACTCGAGAAGATTTACTTAAATTTATATTTCCATTTCTCTAGTCTGGTGTCGAGGCAAAGCGCGGCATTGAGTTCTGCCACTGAACACGTAACGCGTCCAGAATCCGGCAGAAAGTGGGGAACGGAGTGTCTTAACACTAGGTTCCCTCTGCCTACTCTGGACACAACGTGAAGCTGATAAAAAAAATAATTCTTCTAAAATCTAAATATTCTCGATGTCACGTAGGACATTTACGTAGACGCGAAGATTTTACTTATTCCTTGCTGTTTTACAGAGTTTTTCAACAGAAACTGATGTGCCAAATGTAGTATATACTCTTTATCAGTCTGCTGTATTGGGTAGCAATTTGATATTATATTTGAAGATGCTCCAATCATAGGAAATATATAAGTATAGCAGCGTTGAGATTCGCCACTTAATGCCTGGAGGCATTCGGCAGGAAGTTGGGAACGGAAGTGTCCTAATAGGAACGAAGTATCTACGCATTAAGTTTCCCTATTCCTGCCCTGCTTTCAACATCAAGCGTCAAGCTAAAACAATATATTAGTATTAATATGGCACAAACGAAGAGAAAAACCTGTACCTAAGCAAATATATGTTAGCGACTTTACGCTAACATCCTTTACACTAGACAAGGAAGTGCCGTTACGAGCAAACTGGTAACAAAGTGTTAATACCAAATATTTTAACTAAAACGATATACAACGTGGCGCAGGGGCACAAGGATGTGACTGTAACGCGATGGTTGTAGGTTCGATCTCCATTCGATGGAATGACTTATTATTTATTAAAATCAGGTTCACTCAGAATCCCGCACACAATAGGGAATCTAGTGTTAAGACACTCCGTTCCACACTTTCTACCGAATACAGGATATATAGTGAAACTCAACGCCACGCTTTGCCTCGGCACCAAAGCCAAAAAATGAAAACATTAAATATTTAATCTCCTCGAGTGGAATTGAACCCACAACCGGTTGTATTTACAGTAACACAACCCTGCGCCACGCCTGACTACAGCGATATAATACGGACACTTCACTTAAAACTGTAATAGGCTGGCCACTATCATTACTTTTAAGCGATATTTTGTATCACTATCATAATCTATACTACTTGGCGAAACAAGCTTAGCCACTTTACTAGTTAAGATAATCAAATTTAATGTATCTCATATGATTTACTTTCGTCTCAATCGAGATTGGCAAATTTAGTGCGAACTAACAAAGGCGATGACAAGAACAAGTTTGATTTATGGAGAACTGGCTGAAGGCTTTGATAGTGAAGCAATAGATGTCGGTATTCGTGACCGTGGCAGGGCGGTGTCAAATGTCTGACTCTAGGTTGTGTTTCGATGCCGATACATAGATTTTCCCACACTATAAATAATTATTGAATATATCTTATATTATAGTCGTGGCGCATGTGTGACTGTAAACGCGACTGGTTCTGGGTTCGATACCCACTCGAGGAAATGAAATATTTATTTAAATTTATATTTCCATTTCGCTCTGGCGTCGAGACAAAGCGCGGCGTAGAGTTCCGCCACTCAACACTCAATGCTTTCAAAATTTGTCGGTGAGTGGGTATGTAGTGTTTTAACACTAAGTTCCCTCAGCCTACGTACCGTGTATGGGGTACAGTGTGAAGCTGATTTAATTTGAATATATTAATATTTAAATTGTGATATAAATTGTAATGTGTAACTTATAAATAATTGATCGCATTTCCACGTATAAGTACGAAATCTAAGCATATAATTTTATAATTAATACATTATCTGGGGTCATAGGTACAACGAGGATCTCATGTAAAGTTTCTTCCTCTAAACGCCCTAACTCTATAAGCCATATTGACTTCATAAGCTACAACTTATTCTAAATTCTATAATTATTTAGTTTATCCGTTTACTACAGTCATATACGCGTAACCGTCGTTCGTTTTGATAGTGCGAGCCATCGTCTTGGCAACATTTTACATCCAAATGATTTCAGTGAGATTAATTAATCTGTATATTCTAAATCAACACACGCATTAGCGTATGTAGCCAAGTTAAAAAGCTGGAAACGAACAATGTTCCTTTTACACGAGCCATTACTAGCTACTATTATGTATGCCCTTCACAATTTGTAAAAAATAAATTTCTAAATATTCAATCTACATACATAAAATTTGGAATATTTATAAAAGCGTCCTAGCATCTGTGACGAAGATGGATGGCGAGAGTTCTTCAGTGGGTCGGAAGCAGAACAAATGTAAAACTTATATTTATTTTCCATAGTTTATACATTCGTAAATCCCCGTACAATCGATATATATATTATTTTATACTCTTTTGAAAATACAATTACTCACTTTTATAATTTATATTTAAACACGTTCCATTATTCAATATCAAATAATTATACTTAAAAATAATGAAAGTTGAAGTACAAACATATTTTATAGTGGATGATATAATGCGAGGTATTATGTTATCTATCTGTTACACTTTTAAGTATTGTAATATTTTAATAATACAACCCAAATGGTTATCGATTTCGCCATTTTTGTGATAATAAAACCTGTACGTAAAAAGTTGAGGTGCGTAATTTAAAGCTTGAATTGTACCCCGAGTGAACACAGAACTCGGCATATAGATATAGATCTCCGCTTCTTTTGTCGATGAACCGAACCTGGCTCTCATTTTACATTTACATATAATTGTGATAGGATAGTCTATTCAATACGATGTTGATAAATAATTTACTGAACTGTAAAAATTTATTAAAAAGCTACAAATCCTACAAGGAACATTTTCGCTCTGTATCCATATTTTGCACTAATATGTTCACTTTTCGATAGGTAAGTACCTAACCATTTTAACATGTACCTTACTATTTTTAACATTTTTGAAGTGTTATTCCACACTTAGGAAAGAAAAATACTTAATTGGAAAATATACGTTCTTGAACGTCTGGCTTAGTGGTCAAAGCGCCTAGTCGGTTTCCAGAAGATGCGGGTTCGAGTCCCGCTACGTTCAAATTTTTATACGTTTTCTAAATAAATATGTATTTTACTAGCTTCTTAAGCGCACTAAATTATAATAAGTTCTATTAAATAAACACTTAAGCTTTTAATTATTAATAAAGATAATAACATTTTTTTAAATACACTTTTGAAATGTGAAAATAATAGAAAATATAGACAAGCGCGAAACAGCGCATCCCGGCCGAGCGGTCCGCCGTCCACGTAATGACAGCTCCACCGCCATTAGCCCTCATTACCCACAGTCACGTACAGCAGAAATGGATTGTCTTTGCGAAAATGATTGCAGATTGCGGACCGCCTCAGAGAAAATTAGATTCGACGCATAAATAGGACAAGACTTGAGGAGTAGTCTTGAGATGTTGTTGACTGGAGATTACTTGGTTAAGTTTGATATATTTTTTATATGAATCTGTTAAAAATTGAATTTATTTCTTATAATTAAGATAATCAGATTTATGTTGTATCTCACCACTTGCAGGTAGGCGGGTACCTAGTGTTAATGCCCTTCGTTCCCTAATTTCCACCGAATTTTTTGATGCACTGCCTGTTGAGTAGAGGAACTCAACGCTGGGCTTTTTCCTTGGTGCCAAAACGAAGAAATAAAAATATTAATAATAAAATAATAAATAATAATTCATTCTAGTTACAGTCACACCTTTGTGACCCTGCGCTACGACGGCCTCTCCTCTCCTCTTATCGGAAGGCACTATATCTAAAGCCTAGCATACAAGCTTTTGAATCAGTCGACTATTGAAGTCATAAATTCATTATATATTAATATGCATTTATTTTATACCCGCGGTCTGTTAATCAACTGAAAATTTCGCAACCTATCGTGTCTTAATTCAGTCGAGATGAACGTGACACATGAAACGTGATGGTTGTGTATTCAAATTCTTCTCGCAATACTTTAAATAAATAGAGAATGGTATGAATCGCCACAATTCTTTTTTATCTGTCCCCCAAAACACAAAAGATAAGAAAATAAAAAAAATGTGTAAGTTTCGAAATTCGATTCGTAGTAAATAAAACAATGTAACATCACAAACAGCCTGAGTCATGTCTTACAAAATCACAAGCACATAGCAGGTTACCTGAGGTTACCAAGTAAATTGACTTGTGATAACTCGTTTCGCTTCGAAGATTTCTGATATATTTCTATATTTGGCAACAATTTCTTTATTTAAATATTGAAGCTATAATATTTGTGTTTTGCTTGCCTTTTTAAAAATAATAACTTGCCTCTGGTGGTCGTACCATAATAATAATTTCAGAAGAGTTTTTCAGTTACTTACAATAACGTTATGGAAGCTAGCTATAGTTGTATTAAAGTAATACTAAATTAATTAAACATATAATTACTACTAAGAAATATATAATCAAAAATGTTTTATTAATCTTAAGTAAATAAGATGATAAAGAATATTATCACTTCTGGATATGACAAATATCTTTTAAGTAATAAATGGAGGATGATTACATATTTTTTCTTCAGTATCATGATGTGTCATGCACACAGCAGGATAAGCAGAGGGAACCTAATATTAACAACACGAACATACAACAGGGAACATACTATGTTCCCTATGTAGTTTTTTTGTATCCCTTAATATTCACCAATCATGTAAAATTACAAGAGAAGCCACCTCGCACCACACAGTACGAGATATTTCTGATGGCTAGCGTGGCAAGATGCACTTATACTTAGATGATTACACCAATAAACGTTATTGAGGCACGCTACCCATTCACAGTCGCCCATTTAACTGCGCTTGAATAACATTTTAGATATGTATTCATTTACTTTCTTATAAACACACATATATAGACTTTTATTTGATGTTTTTAAATGAAATAAATGAATCTTATTTATTGAATCGTGTCATAGTAGTCTAGATAATAAAATACTTAAAAATTTTACATTATAGCCTAATAGGCCTTATTTTCCCTTCGCCATTTTCGTAGGGCGGCGTTTAGCCCCGTCATTCAACGCAACGTCTCGAAAATAGGTCGTAAAATGAAGAACAGTATTAACACGAGGTTCGCAACTAAATCTGTAAATTTATTGTTTAATGTTTTACGAAGACAACAGTATTATGTTGTAATATACATATATTATGTTGTAATAGGTATTTAGTAATATTTTACTAAAAAATGTGCGGGCTCATATACCGATAACGTTAATTTTTCATACAAAATATCGAAATAAATCATGAAAATTATGAAAATATGTATATTCACCACGATGAGCGTTATGTATCACAAATTTACATTAATTTATTCGTTCGAGGGGATCGAGTGAGGAAAAACAACAGTCGCCACTCAAAGTGAAGGCATCGACCTCGTACCGTCAGCAGCGATACGCAAAAGAATTTCCTAGACCGAACAATGATTGAATATCGCCTTTCGCCATGCACGGCCGGCGATCATCTTTGCTTATCAACTGAAAAATGTATATTTCACAAAATATAAATATATATTTTTTATGAAAAAATATAATTATATATTTTTTTGCAATTTATTTAACGACATAGTTGACTAAACATAATAGATGCGGATTTGAAACGGAAGATATCCAATTACACCAATATATTTAAAAAATAACATATAAAACTAAATTGAATGTAATTTTTTCTTATTGTATCGAACATTCAAATGCAATATAATTGCATGCATAGCTCAGTGTTTCCCAACAAGCATGTTATTGGCGGCCTTCAGGTTTAATTAATGTTTACGTTTCCATTTTTCCGACTGCATGAACGCATGTACAATAACTTATTTAGTAAACATTTTTACACCGTTGTAGCACAAACGTTGTTTACTATGTTCTATGGTTATGAGATCAAATTCCAGTCTTATTTCTATTTATTTAGCCATTCTCTTCAGGAACTTTATATTTTGTCATACATCTTTACTATAAGTCCTACAAATATATAATATTTCCGACTAATAATTAACAAGAATAAGGTGGTACAAAATTAATATAAGAACATAACTCACCAGCACGTGTCCGTGAGACCGCGTGACTTTGATTATAAAAATGCAGCTGTCGGCACTTGCAGATCGCATCCTGTATGCATCACTGTCAAGTAATACACGCAAGTAAAATATAAAATATCTTCATGCTGTATCACACAGCAGGATAGACAGAAGGAACCTAATGTTAAGACACTCCGTTTTCCGCCGAATTTTGAAGGCAGAAGACAAGGCAAAGCAGAAGGTGTGTTGAGTGGCGGAATTCAACGCCGCGCATTCAACAGCAGAGCGAAGAAATGGCAATATAAATTTAAGTAAATATAACATTTCCTCGAGTAGAAATAAAACCTACAATCAATCGCATTTACAGTCACACTTTGTGACTGTAAATAAAATATCTTAATTTCTTTTATTTTTTTGCTATCGCTACTAATGCATAAATCGGTTTCAAGGAATCGAGCCGACAAATTACACGGCAACAGTCCGCTGGACCGCTATTCAAATAATTGGTGACAATCAAGCTACTGTTTTGTGACGGATTTTTTTTTCAAATGCAATTATTTTAATAATGTTATAACAGCACAAGCAATCATAGTCTTGTGGTTATTAGATGGTATCATTATATTTATTATAAAAAAAATAATATAACTTACAAGGTTGAGGCCAGTCGTGGCGCAGGGGCACTGAGTGTGACTGTAAAATCGACTGGTTGTGGGTTCGATCTCCTTGAGGAGATAAAATATTTACTTACATTTATATTTCCATTTCTTCGCTCTGATGTCGAGGCAAGGCGCGACGTTGAGCTACGCCACTCAACACGCAATGGCTGCAGAACTCGGCGGAAAGTGGGGAACGGTGTGCCTAACACTAGGTTCCCTCTGTCTACCTTGTTGTGTGCGGGATACAGCGTGAAGCTGATAATAAAAACTTAATACATATATGTATGTATAAATATATAAATATATGTATATCGGAGGAAAATATTTCAAGAAAATCAAAGGTATTACATTACTCATAATACTAGATACCTGTCATATCCGCTATATTGATTACATAAAGCTATGCTGTTTATTTATGCTCTTATTTAAATATGTCCCCGTGGCAATAAAATCCCCGTTTACTTTAAATAATATAAATCAGCTTCAGTAGGTAGAGGGAGCCTAGTGTTAAGACACTCCGCTCCCCATTTTTCTACGAAATTAAAATATTAAATATTTCATTTTCTTGAGTGGGAATCGAACTAACTCACAACCTGTCGCGTTTACATTCACACGCTAGTGTCCCTAAGCCACGACTGGCCTCTTGACTGAAAATAATATTTTAAGCGAATAACCAAGAATCATTACTTCTTTTATTTATTTTTGCTTACATACATCACGTAAATTTTCTCTATTGGTTACATAAAATTATAGATATACATGTAGTATTTACCGCAACAGGAAAAAAGGAATTTGAAATCAAATTTTTTTTATAATTAAATAATATTATAATTAAATTTATAATACCATTAATAAATGTCGTGTAATAAATGTCGTAATCGAAGTAACTTATATATTAACAATTTAAATGTTACCAATATGGCTAAAAAATTAAGAAAAAATATAAAACATCTTTTTAAAATTCACTCTTTTTTCTAAGCAAGTTAGATAAAGATTTTCTATACGCTATAGGCTTCACGTACAAATGAAATATGCATATTACGAAACAAAACATACAAACCTATATATTTCAGATCTAATTTAATGATTTAAAAAAAAAATGTCATCATTCATTATATAATTAAATGAACACTAATGGAGTGTCTTAACTAGGTTCCCTCTCCCTACCCTGCTTTTTGCGGGATACAGCGTGAAGCCTTTTTTTTTATTTTATTTTTAACCGGAAATGGGGAGCAAGATCATCACCAGCTGGTATCTTATGGTATAAACAAAGAAACCGAGGACGCCAATTTATGAGATGGAAAGATGATATTAAAACCGTTACCGGCAAAACATGAACCAGACTAGTAAAAGATGGGGATGCTTGAAAAAAAATTGGAAGCCTTTACCAAATTAGGGCAAAAAGATGTTGATAACAAAAATTTTCGAAAATAGTACCTACTAGATTCCTCAATATTCTATCATATTAATTCAAGATTACCTTCACACTGTATCCCGCACATAGCAGAGGAGGCAGAGGGAACCTAGTGTTAAGACATTCCGTTCGCCTCTTACCGCCAAATTTTGGAGCTATGCTGAGTGACGTTACTCAACGCAGCGCTTTGCCTCGACACCAGAGCGAAGAAATGGATATATTTAAATAAATATTTCATTTCCTTAAGTGGGAATCAAACTCACAACCAGTCCCGTTTACAGCCACACTTTGTGCCCATGCGCCACGACTGGCCTATTATAAATATATTAGATATTCTATCATTTCATATCTAATATATCTATAACTATATTATTTATACGGTATCTTAAACCCCTAAGATACAGAATAAAATCTTATTATTAATAATATTATATATAATTAAATAAAAACATCACCACATTCTAACTTAATGAAAACTCCAGCAGTAAACAAAAACAATAATAACCGGTCATTAGTGGAGAAACGTTGCGAGCATTCCAGCTACACCAGGACATTCCCTGGAATAAATAACAAAATCGCCTCTACTCATTGTAGCGTATTAATAACTTAAAGCACGAATATCTTAGCAATTAGCACTGGGAAGTTCCCACAGTCGTAATGCGTTAGTTGTAAACCGTTTACGAGTCGCCGAGTCGTTCGTGTAGCGGTTTCTAAGAGTTTTAAGTCAAACAAAAGAAAGTTACGCTAGGTCGGCTGTTCTCTCAACCCTGTGTTCGCACGGCCTGAGGAAGTGTTTGTATTGCAAAAACTAGACGCACAATACCATAACGAACCCATGCCAGGAGCCATGGGAGCGACTAGCTGATGACTTCTATATATTTGCATTGTATTTTATTATATTTTTTTTTTCAGCTACACGCTGTATCCCGCACACTGCAGGGTAGGCTGAGGGAACCTAGTCTTAAGACACTCCAACGACATTTTATTATATATAAATATATAATATTTATTATATGTTTATGTAATTCGTTTATTTTTATTATTCTTTTGATTACACTGTAGGCTTGTAGTATACTTAGTGGTAGAGATAAGGAACGAATTAATATTTATGTCAGAGATACCCTTTACGAGTTAGAGGCAGAGAGAATTTAGTTAAAGCACTCTCTCCTCCATTTTCAGTAGATTTCTACCAAAGACCGAAAACCAAAAATTTAATAAAACGAAATTATGTTGTAATATAACTCCGTATTTGTGTAATATTTAATTTGTTGAGGCCGGTCGTGGCGCAGCGGCACGAGGTGTGACTGCAAAACTGACTGGTTGTGGGTTCGATCCCCACTCGAGGAGATGAAATATTTACTTAAATTTATATTTCCATTTCTTCGCTCTGGTGTC
>DWQW01010450.1:0-12135 GCA_018249695.1 Heliconius erato demophoon
TCGCTGTAGCGCAGATGGAACCTGTATGTCTGCACAAGAACAATTATGGCTTCAGATTTCACTGAAATAAATATAATTGTTAAAATATATTTTAGTTAATTTTGATAGATCAAAATTATGTTACATTTAAGCATCCTTAGTTTATGTTTGTATGGAAACTGAAATAAGATACTAAAAATTGGGCGAATTTACGTGAATGTGTGAGGCCGTCGTGGCGCAGTGGCACAAGCGTGTGACTGTGAACGCGATGGTTGTGGGCTCGATTCCCCCTCGGTAAAGTGAATTATTATTTATTAATCTTCTCATGTATTCCATTTCCTCTAGTAACAAGGCAATGCACAGCGTTGAGTTTCGCCACTTAAAAATTCAGCGGAAAGTGGGAAACGAACAGTCTTAATCCTATTTTTCCTCTACCTACCGTGCTATATGCGGGATACAGCGTGAAGTTGTACGTAAATAAATAGAATTTTTATATAATCCCTTGTGATCATCATTTTCTTAGTTAAATTTGTTGGCAATCATAACTAATGGCGTGTTAAAGTAAGCTTCCTAAATTTATTAAATCACGGTACGGACTAAGATTAACAAATCAAATAATATATATAACATTAATGAAGCCTTCACGGCTTTCGGCACCATAAAAGCGGCTCTATCTTTGAGGTCACCGCCTTCACTGCCAAAGATCTTTTTTATTTAATAATTTATTCTCTTCATCTGACAGGCAATGACTAATTTCTTGTTATTATGATTGATCTAACGATAGTAAAAATATGATTTACTATTAAATTATAAAATGGGGACTATTAAATTAAAATACATCTTCAATATTTGGTTTTTAATTAACTTTATGCTTATTAAAAAATAAATGTTTCCATCATAAAACAGGAAAAAATTAAAAATATTTTACAATTACAATAGAATTTTTGTTATGGCAACCCAAAAAAAATATTTTGTATATAATTTTACTGATTATTGTATCAAATTAAAATTTTACAAAAATAAAACATATTTCATTTAATACTAAAAAAAATTACGCTCTTCTTTCTGTCTGTACTGGCTCGAAGTCGGCAGCTTTGAAGTGGCGATGACGCTCATATAAAAACCTAGTGATTTATACCACGTCTATTCGGCTCGAGCCGGTAACGACTTTATCGAAGTCTTACTTGAATAACATAACATAACTTGGAACAAAGCTTGTCCAATAAATATTTTAGAATCGTATTCAATATCTTTTTTAGAACATTTTATTATAATTTTTCTTGTATCTTTCATAAAATCTTTAGCTTTTAACTCTATGTATATAAATTTTAATTTGAAATATTTGAAATATTTTGGTAAGGTTATGGTTTTGTTAATTACTTATATTGTAGGTATCTAAATCTTAAGAAATTTAATAATAATTCAAAAGTCATTGGATATTATTACACTTTGCGCACGCCACATTCAACTATTTTACATACAAACACATCCAAAATGCGGCTCGACTGCCTCTACCACAGAATATATCTAATAATTTATAGACGTAGGCTGCTGTACCCTATTCTTCTCGTAAGCTAGACCTTTATTGTTATCTTGAGACAGTTTCTTAGAAAAGCTAGCTTAGTTTGACAACAAACCACTACAAATACTAAAGCAGCATAAGTAATAACCACTTATTTGAGGATTACCAAAACTGACTAATCTCAAATTAAAAAGGAAATAACACAATAGCTATAACTATTTAGCGACAGTATAAGGCTTCCAGTAGCTTAAGCTTCGAGAGGTCATTAAACCAGACTTAAAAGAACAAAAAATGTTTTAAAGAAAAGCACAAAGAAACCGCCAACGAATTGTGTAAGTTAAGTACAGTATTTAGTAAAATAAAGTAACATTAAGGACTGAGGCCAGTTGTGGCGCAGCGGCACGAGGTGTGTCTGTAAAACCGACTGGTTGTGAGTTCGATCCCCACTCGACGAGATGAAATGTTTACTTAAATTTATAATTCCATTTCTTCGCTCTGGTGTCGAGGTTAAGCGCAGCGCTGCGTTCTGCCACTTAACACGCAATACCTCCAGAAGTCGGCAGAAAGTGGGGAACGGAATGTCTTAACACTAGGTTCCCTCTGCCTACCCTGCTGTGTGCGGGATACAGCGTGAAGCTGCTTTATTTTTTTAAGTAACATTAAGGGATCGTAAAAAAATGTCTTACGGGAAATTTACAATTATCTCTATTCATTAAAAAAATAATTAAATTGAATGTCAAAGTAGTGGCTTTGTCACCAAAGCTAGCTAGTAGCTACTAGTAAGTTTCAGTTATTTCTATAAAATACGCTCCACGATATTTTAACATAATTATTTAATAATTGATGCTTTTATTTATACTTTCTGTGCTATATTTATATTAAATTGTAGATATATATTTATCTTATCCGTTTTAACTAGAAAACTATTGAGTATTTCATATAATCTACACGACAATCTGCAAAAATAAGGTGCGCGTTGTTACCTATGTATCAAAAATATGAGGCTGAAAAGACCTCAACCGCACCAATTGAAAATTCCCAAAAATAGGTTGCAAACAAGAAATTAAATATATTGACTTACGCAATATATATCTATAATATTTAGAATCGCTAATATTTAGAAAAAAATAATATATCACCTAAAACTAAAATTTGAAATACACAATAAAATATACGAAACAAAAACATATCTAAACGAAACAAAAAAATCTCTAACACGCAATTCCATGCTTAACTTACAAAGTGATTTAGCCACAACCACAACTAACAACAAAGTAAGTTAAAACGAGTACCCAAATCGTTCTTCCAGAGAGAGATTAGAAAATTGATGTCAGCATGATTTCGGTTTAGGTTCCCGCATGTGCCACACACGGTGTACCAAATGACGTAACAATGAGGAACTAGGCGGTTTGGAGGTGTAATTACGATCACCAGCCATCATTACCAGCGAACGTGACCACCCACCAGCAAGCCAGCAACGAAATCGCTAGCCTCACTCCGTAGATATCTCTATATTGTTCAAATTATAGGCTGCTCTAGATTTATGTCAATGTATCTTCGTGTTTTGTTAGTACTGTACTAAATAGAATGCTCTCAGTAAATTTAACTGTAATTGCAAGTTTTATTATATTCAAAGGATAGCTGTGGCGCAGTGGCACAAGCGTGTAACTGGTCGTGAATTCGATTCTCACTAGAGGAAATGAAATATTTCATATTTTCATTTCTTGGGTCTGGCTGGTGTCGAGGCAAAAACACGGCGTTGAGTTACGCCAATCATCACGCAATGCCTCTAGAATTCAGCGGAAAGCGGATTTTTTTTTTATATGTTCTTATTGTCTTGTGGTAGATTTATTAGTACAATATGAACATAACATAACATTTTTAATTGACAAATAGATGTTTTCTGAGCAATGAGAACCTATTGTCAATTTAATCCTTTCTTTACGACTACCACTACTCAACATGTAATATCTCAAATTAAAACAGTACAAGAAACGTGAATGAAGTTTGGCCATGTTAGTGCCCATCCCAAAATAATCTGGCCCTACCGCAGAATTTTTACCGATAAAAATTGAAGCCTATCAAATTAAGAAAAAAACTTTTCACGAAAATTAGTTCATAAGAAAAGTCAAGACCTCCCCTGAAATATATATCTAGATACGCTCATGGTTAGGCCACAACACCGTGCTTATCTTGGTGCAGTGCGGAGATTAAATAAAATCAGCTTCACGCTGTTTCCCACACACAGCAGGGTAGGCCGAGGAAACCTAGTGTTAAGACAATCCTTTCTCAATAATAATTTAAATAAAACCATTTTCTCCATTGAGACCTGCGATTCATGATAATAGACTAGAGCCCAAGGCCCCTAGACCTACGTCATTTTAGCAAAGCTGAAATTTTGGGAATTAATAGTCTAATATGTAGTTAAGACGGTATGCGTACTTACAAACTTGAAACTGGTTTTCCTCGTTCGTTCTCGTCTTTCATGTTAGAGAGTACGCATGCTGTCTTAACTAAATATTAGCTTAATAATCCTCAAATTTTCAGCTTTACTAAAATGGCGTAGATCTGGTAGCCCTGGGATCTTGGGGGCTTAATCACAACATAAAAATAACCATTTTATTATAATACATTATAATGTAAGGACAAGTGTTTACAACAACATTTCCATATCTTATCCGAGGAGTAAATTGGCGTCTATGTAGCATAGTAAATCTTGTAACATCATGCTAATGGCCAATCAAATGAGCATAGTAATAAAGCGATCATACAAGAGGTTTACGAGATGTCGACGGACGGACGGACGAACTGTTGGATATTACATCTTAATTACGACGCCACTAAATGAACTATAAACGCTACTTCTAGTGGTTATAGGCTGTATACAGGTTATAAAATGTATAACATTATTGATTATTATGAGAGGTAAGTCGTGGCGCAGGGGCACAAGCGTGTGACTGTAAATGTGACAGGATGTGAGTTCGTTTCCAATTCGAAGAAATTAAATATTTAATATTTTCGTTTCTTCGCTCTGGTGGCAAAGCACAGCGCGTTAACCATTTTCGTTTCGTTGAGTTGTGCCAGTCAACACGCTCTCTCCAGAATCTGACGGAGAGCGAGAAGTGGAGTGTCTTAACACTAGGCTCCTTCTGCCTAGCCTGCTAATGGCGGAATACAGCGTGAAGCTGTTTTTCTTTAAATCTACATTAAAGAATCTACCTAAACAGCTGATTGTTATAAAATAATTAAAAATTAAAAATAAAATCAGCTTCACGCTGTATCCCGCACAGAGCAGGGTAGGCAGAGGGAACCTAGTGTTAAAACACTCCATTCCCTACTTTCTGCCGAATTCTGGAGGCATTGTATGTTGAGTGGCTGAACTCAACGCCGCGCTTACCCTCGACACCAGAGCGAAGAAATGAAAATATAATTGTACATAAATATTTCATCTCCTCGAGTGAGGATCGAACCCACAACCAGTCGATGTTACAGTCACACTTTGTGCCCCTGCGCCACGACTGGCCTCATAAAATAATTAACTTAAACCAATTTTTGTTACTTAATAAATAAGTATGCTGATTATATTCAAATGTAGTATATTTAATTTAATTTTTTATTTTAGTATATTTAATGTAGAGACAACGTGTGTGTTCGTCCTAATGCCCATGCATTTTACAATATGATGCATATGAGGTTTTGATGTTTAGATGCAATTTATATGCAGACGGGAAGCTGTAAAAAGCTGTATTGTAGTAATCTTTGATACACCGCGTCCGCGGAAATGGTAAAATAATTGTGATTGCTTTATATTGCGTGTGAGTTGAATATGCTTGTCTTGCGGATATTAAAAATTGTTTAATTTTTTTTTTATCAGCTTCACGCTGTATCCCGCACACTGCAGGGTAGGCAGAGGGAACCTAGTGTGCTACGACACTCCATTCCCCACTTTCTGCCGAATTCTGGAGGCATTGCGTGTTGAGTGGCAGAACTCAACGCCGCGCTTGTTCTCGACACCAGAGCGAAGAAATGGAAATATAAATTTAAGCAAATATTTCAACTCCTCGAGTGGGGATCGAACCCACAACCAGTCGGTTTTACAGTCACACCTTGTGCCCCTGCGCCACGACTGGCCTCTTTAATGTCCTACATAATATAATAATATTATAAATGTAAAAGTTTGTGAGGATAAACTTTTTTTTTTAATTTAAGTAAAAAGTACTTAATGGCTTGAAATGAAAGTTTACAGTAATATAGCAAATAAATATATCTGAATAACATATAGCATATAAGTGTATAATTTATGTAAAGATTTTGTATAATTTATCTATATTATAACAATAGGGTTAAACGGCTCGGCGTTTAAGCCGCATCTTTTTTTGTCATATTCTATACTACTCAACTACTCTTCTACCTCTATCTCCATTACTTATATTTTTAAAATTCCGTACTTTTAAAGGAAAAAGGAACCCTTATAAGATCACTTCGTTGTCCGTCCGTCTGTCTGTCGAAAGCCATTATCTCAGGAACGCTTGGAGATATCGAGTTAAAATTCAAAGCACTCAGATCTAGGGGGACCCGATTCCCTGAAAAAATGGCATTTCTACATTTACTTAAAAAAAGATGTCGCTGTTTATGTCGCAAAATACGCGTTTTTTGACACTAAATAAGGAATTAAAATTTAATAGGATACTTCCGGATAACCAAAAATTATAAAGTTTGGCAGCCAGCATTTACAGGAAGTTTAGTTTAGGAAAAAAAATCTGAAAACTACATTTGTAATTGTAATTTGTAAAAAGGGGACAAAATTTGGCTTTAATAGCTAAAATATTAAAGTGAGGTGAAACAGAAGCTCGAGACCTTCAATTTATATACGGAATCTTCGGTGAGCAAGCGCGACTCGCGTTTGTCCGATTTTTTATTTAGAAATACACTATTTGAAATACGATTCAAAAATATTCAAAATCTCAAATTCGTAAATCCAAATTAGGTTCATGGTGCTTTTAGGTACTAATTTTTATACCCAGTGTAATTTAAGAAACTTTTTAAAAATACGACATAGCGGGAATCGAACTCGCTTTTTTAGGATACCATCAAGGAACTTAAATTTGTTCTTGTTTGTTTTTTACAAATTATTAAATAATAGCTATCATTAGATATTTATTATACGGTTTAAAACGTAATCTCACATACTGCTAGTGAGTTATCATTTGACGTATCTATCTCCATTAAAGCAATATTCATGAAGACATTGTTGGGCTTGGAGGCGTGGACATCGTGCTCAGCACTCACGAAAGCCGTGCCACACAAATGAGTTTAGAGTCAAGTACGTTATGCTTCAGAGGTACCTTTAATTTATTCTCTAACTAGCGACCCGCTCGCGGCTTCGCCCGCTTGAACTGTGTAATTATTAATTTATTAATCTGCGTTTCTTTCGCTTAATAATAATATAATATCATTTTAAAAACAATATCTATATGTATATTGAAAAGAAAACCAATTCAATTATACAGTTATTTGTATTTCTTCGGTCTGGTTTCGAGGCAAAGCGCGGCATTGAGTTCAACCACTCAACACGCAGTGCCTCTAGAATTCGGCAAAAAGTGGAGAACGGAGTGTCTTAACACTAGGTTCCCTCTGCATACCCTGCTGTGTGTGGGTTACATCGTGAAATATATAAATAAAATAAACAATAAATAAATAAATTTTCAATCAATCAGTTGATTATAATAAACATAATGAAGGATTCAATTTATTATGCAAGAAAAGCTTCCCTATTTATTTTTAAAGTAGGTATATATTATCCCTTTAACTATAATTAATTATTATTATTATTATTATTGTACACTACAAGTGAGTCTTTCGCTGATTTAAAAGATATTTATCATATTGCGTGTAATTTAAAAAAAAATTTTAGCCTCTCGCTGTATCCCACATATACCAATGCAAGCAGAGGGAACCTAGGAACCTAGTGTACAAGACACTTCGTTCCCATTAAATTTTCATTCCCCACTTTTAAATCTTTTATATATTAAACCACAACCAAATTTGAAAACCATAATATAACCGTAAATCAGCTTCACGCTGTATCCCGCACACAGCAGGGTAGGCAGAGGGAACCAAGTGTAAAGATACTCTGTTCCCCACTTTCTGCCGAATATTGGAGGCATTACGTGTTGAGTGGCAGAACTCAACGCCGCAATATACTTATATTATTATTTTTTTTTAATATAACCGTAACCATCACGACCATTACCAATTAGGTGACCACGGAACGCATGACCAGTTTCGGAGACTAAAATCGTCCTTTTTTTCTTTTTTTTTTTATATAATTTTTTTATTTTTTATTAGTATTCTCGTGTAATCATTTTATAGGCCATGTGGACAGGACCACCCACAGTGCCGCCGGTAATCCCCGCGGGCCTAACAGAAAACAATACGCGAATTTCGGACGGACCAGTTAGCGTCATACTAAATTATGAATTTGAAACTTTAGAATAAGCCTATATTTTTAGACTTTTTAAATTGATTTATTTTAAGAATTTAATGATTCTCTAAGAAATTGATTGATTTTGTTAATTTTAATTTATAGTTTCTATAACCTACAACCTATATGGTCTTTTATGGTATGGATTTGAACAATTTAAACTAATACGAAATTGATTGAACATACTTTGTAAAATAAAAAATTGAATTGTATTTGTAATACAGATGTATTACAACTTAAAAAAAGATCATCAGCTAAAATATTTTTAAAGTAATTATCGCTTTCTTATTAAAATAATTTTATTTTATATCTACAAAAGAAAAAAAAGAAAAATATAATAAAAAAAAATACAACGAAATATATAAAATTGCAACTAATTCAGCAACATTTTCACACGCCCATCTCCAAGCGGATGCCGCCCCTCAGGATCCCTATCGGCTTCCTCGTTGAGACACAAGTGCTTACGAGACAAGTACCTCTTTTATTTGGATATGATGACCCTAGAAAATGGCTGACCTGAGTTAAGTGTTGCCAGATACGTGATTATTTTGGCAAACTAGTCGCAATCCCTGTGGGAACGGAAGCACTTCACATACGCAATTCAGGCAAAAAATCCTTTAAATGTAAACAACGTGGATAAGAAATATACGTGGAATATTCAAAAGGCAAAAACTCGTACGTTTTTTGTACCTCCACATCATGTATTTGGACCTCACGTGAAATACACGTGGTTTAATAAAATAAAGGATTATATAAAGTAGTATATTAAAGATTTAAGTGTCGATGCACCTATTGTTAAAATGCCCACCTAGGTAGCATATACTAAACTAATATTAAAAAAATGTTATATAAGTACTAAATAATTCTTTGTATAATTTAAATATCACCTTCCGGTACTCTACTTGAATAATATGGAAACTATTTTTTGTTAAACATATAAAAAATATCTAAAAAAAATCACTTTGTCTTTTATTAAGATCTAATCATATTTTTTTATTGACAGCTATTAAGTGTAACACATTGCTAGCTTGTGAGGTCTAATTTAACGCAAAAAAATATACATATTTAGTATAAAATTTATTATATATTTATTATTTAGGATATATATTTTTTTTTCAGCTACACGCTGTTTTCCACATACATGTAGCAGTCCCCTATTTTCCTCTATATTTTCAGGGCATTGCATGTTGATCAGCGGAACTAAACACCGCGCTTTGCTTTACTATCGCTTTGTTACCAGAACGAAGAAATGAAAATATTATTAAATAATAATTAATTTCCCTGAGTGAAAATCGAACTCACAATCGTCGCGTTTACAGTAACACGCTTCTGCCACTGCGCCACGACGGTCTTTCTATTTATATAACCTATATACATATAAATATTAACTAAAATGTTTGTATGAAAAGCACGAACAGATAAGGCAGCAACAGATTGTAAAAAGGTTCTCTTCTTATAGAATACTAATTGACACTATTAGATATTTAACGTCGCATTTCTAGTAATTGAGTCATTCTGTATTAATAAAGTTCTGACTTCTCGCTTTCACATACAGATAAACTTATTTGCATTTTTTGCTATTATTCTTAATATAGTAGTATTAATATTACGTATAGTAGTATTAGTACGTTTTATTCTTCATATAACAGGGAAGGCAGAGGGAATCTAGTGTTAACTTGACACTGTCTAGACTCTAGACGCTGCGTACTCTATAATTTCCGCCCGAATTCAAGACATTGTGTGTTGACCACGACTGCTAAGTTTTATCTTAAAGAGTAGTGAAATAAACTAATAAAATATTTCATAAATTTTTACATTAAATATATATTTTCATTTCTTCGGTCTGGTGTCGAGGCAAAACGCTGCGCTGAGTTCCGCCGCTTAATATGTCATGCTTCCAGAATTCGGTGAAAAGTGGGGAACAGAGTTTTTTAACGCTCTGCCTACCCTGTTGTGTGCGGGATACAGCGTGAAGCAGATTTGATTTTTAAATATTTCATCCCCTCGAGTCCACAACCCGAGAAATCGAACCTACAACTGTCGCGTCTATAGTCGCACGCTAGTGCTCGTCACGGCCTCAAATATTAACTTCATTTAAAATCTGATTGTTATGAAAAATAAGAGAAAATAAAACAAATGAAATAGAAAACAGAATTTTTTTATTTATTTTGAAAAATAAATACAACTATAATCCTTAAACGAGCTCTACGAAAACGGAACAAATGCAACAATTGTTACAACTAGACTTAGATCTTTATTAAATAAATAATTTAAACTATATACAATACTTTGTACGATTACCATATACGATGCTAGTTTATATACAGTTTCTGAATAACCCTAATAATCTCACTTTGGTAAACTGTGGTTTATAAGTTTTCGTCTCTTACAATACATACATACATAAATTAAAAAGAAATCTGGCTAATTTATGAACTGAAAAAATTACAATATATTTCATACAGTTTATGATATATGTATGAATGTGGATATAATTTCTTTGAAATAATAGACTTTAGATATTATTTCTAGCTATAAACATGATGTGTAAATATAACGTTTAAGTAAATTTAGACATTTCTGATTTTGCATTATTATTACTCTTTACAAGACATCTAACTAAATTGTTTTTTTTCTACAATGCTTATTTTAAATATATGATTTAATTAAAATTTCGCCCTAACCTAATAATTAACTAGCTAAGCCTAATTTACACTAAAACACACAAACATATAACACACATCCAAATATATTTACAATAAATTATTATTTACAATTTTAATAAAAGCATGTATGAAAAAATGTTTCCAGAGTTCAGCGGAATGTGAGGAACGAAGGTGTCTTAATGGGAACGAAGGGTCTTAATACTAGGTTCAGAAGTTCCAGAAACAGCGTGAAGCTAAGCAAAATAAAATATATTTAGTAGAAAGTCGAATATTTAATATAAACAATTCAAGCTTTTTATAGAAATATTATCTTCTTATTGAAGTTTCGTTTAATTTTTTAATAACTCCATTAAGGCTGAAAAAAATATCGAAATATGTGACTGACAACAAAAAGTTTTCTTTAGATAAACTTATGCAATTTCATAACTTATTTTCAATATCTCTATATAGTAAGAAGTTACAAAGTTATATATTTTTACCTACTCTATTTTTACCTAGTAAAGTACGGTAAATGCGCAGAGCTAAAATTTCATGGTCTTTTATTATATATACTTACACTCATATTATAAAGTCAGTCGTCGCGCAGGGGCACAAAGGGTGACTGTAAAATCGACTGGATGTGGGTTCGGTCCCCACTCGAGGAAATGAAATATTTGTTGACATTTATATTTTCATTTCTTCGCTCTGTTGTCGAGGCAAAGTGCGGCGTTGAGTTCCGCCACTCAACACGCAATGCCTCCAGAACTCGGCGGAAAATGGAGAACAGAATGTTTCAACACTAGGTTCCCTCTGTCTACCCTGCTGTGTGCGGGATACAGCGTGAAGCTGATTTTGGTTTATATGTATATACTCATTTTTATTCCTCGTAATATCGTGAGTTGCATTATGCATAAATGCAAGATATGTACGTTGTGGCGTCGAAACATTAGTAAGCAATCGTTTATGACCTGCATACGAATCGCAAAAAGGGACCGTAGTATGATTTATTGTTTTATTTAAAAAAAACTTTCAAAATTCACCATTAAATTCTCAACAATTGATAAAATCAATTTTATTTGTACATTTCTTTTACAAAATATTACTCTCTTCCCTATTGTTAAGAAACATATTTTTATTTATTGATACAGACTAGCAATCAAAATTGTTTAAATATGTTAAGTTAATTTAACCAGAAATATTTTCTGAAAAAAACACGACGTAAATTGAGGTAGCAATAAGTGTCCACTTAACCTGAAATGAATTTAAACGGTGATTTTACATGAAAAACATCAAAATAAATAAAAAAAATATTACAAGATATTATAATTACATTTTAGAAGTAATAAGTAAGAAAAATATAAAGAAAACTTATTGGCGCGTCCGCTTTGTGTACGACTGTGAAGACCTTGCTCCGTAAACCGGTTCCGGACTTCTTCATTACGACCGATCGAACCCAGCGTAAGATACGACGACTCTACTCCATTGACTCGTTCGTGGAAATATCA
>DWQW01010451.1:0-12134 GCA_018249695.1 Heliconius erato demophoon
CCCCACTTTCTGCCGAATTCTGGAGGCATTGCGTGTTGAGTGGCAGAACTCAACGCCGCGCTTAACCTCGACACCAGAGCGAAGAAATGGAAATATAAATTTAAGTAAATACTTCATCTCCTCGAGTAGGGATGGAACCCACAACCAGTCGGTTTTGCAGTCACACCTCGTACCGCTGCGCCACGACCGGCCTCTATATTATTTTATTCTATTCTATATTATTTTAATTTGGCTATTTACGAATACGCAGAAACTTCTTGATGCGCGATATTTATAACAAATAAGGGACGGTTGGTAGTCCATAATTTTATTTTCTATATTTATTTTCAATGGAAACAAACAGTAAAATAAATTATACAATTATAAATCGTAATATATGTACTTAAAGTGACACAAAAACTAATCAAGTTTCTATTTTAATTCTCATATTAAGTGTGTCCATATCTCCACTAGGTAGTTATTACTACCTACGCCTTCGTGTCACAATGGAACAGTATCTGATTGTAAACGCGCTGATTGTGGGTTCGATTACCACTCAGGCGAATCAATTATTTATTTTTTAATATCTTTTCCCTCTTAATACTCCACACATAATGTCTTAAATTCAGACAGAAAGCGGAAGGACGGCGTGTCTCAGTACAGTGTGTGTTTAGTATAGTGTTCTCTTTACTTACCCCGCAAAGAAAACCAAAAACAATAGAAACTTAAAAAATACTCACTTTAAAACATCCATAGTAGTATGACTCGATGTATATTTTAGATGATTTCTATATGACTCTTGTGATACAAATGTTTTATCGCATTTCAGACACTCCACTCTTTGTCTGTCTGTGTGTACTCGAGCGTGAGCTTTGGTTAGATCACAACGGACCATCTTCCCACAAATGGGACACTGCTCACGGTTTAGTGGGATTGAGTGGATTCTGGTATAGCAGATTTTTAAATGAATAATTCGATTTTTTATTGATCTAGTAATCTATATTTATATTTTGTTATGTGACAATGGAACTTCTTTGCATTTTCTTCTGAAGGAGATGTTTTGAAATATTTTCATTTTTCTAGTTTTATATCCCACAACGCTATCTCTACTTTTGGGATTAAAAGTCAACTTTCTTAATTTTACCATTATTGTATATTATTTTACCATTATTGTACGTTATCTATACAATAATTTCAGAATCATTTTAAAATCACATAATGTACTAAATCACATTATGAATTTATATAAAATAATCATTATTTCACATGTATAAGTGGTTGGCAATAATTATCGTTTGTTAAAGTGAGATTCAAGGGTGAAGATTTAAAATTTTAAACTCATTTAATATAGAGGGTGGAAGCGTCAGCGCTCATCATATCTAAAGAAATTAATCAAGATACCTCAATAGTTAAGACGTAGGATTTTTTTTCATTTCACGATGTTTATTCATACTGTATTTAGTGTGACGCAGTTACGAATAGATACCAATAACGTAAACACCTACTACTAAAAAAATACTTATTTAGAAAACGTAATTTCAAAAACATAAAAATTTCAACGTAGCTTGATTTGAACCTGCGTCTCTTGGAAACCGTCCAAGCGTTTTAGCGACCACTAAGCCATACGTTCTCTTCGAGCTACGTAGAAACTTTTATACGCTTCTTACAACTTATTTATTTTTTATTTAGAATATGATAAACCAATAATAGTACAGCGTTTTTTAAGAAACTGACCTTTCATGACTTTTTAAATGATGTTTGAACGCAAAAGTTTTACCACACACGGAACATGGTATCCCGGAGCAGTGGTTTATCTTCATGTGCTTGTACTTTTGACTTTTATTTCTATAAAAAAAGAATGAAAAAAAATCTATTACTATATCTGTATCCCCGTACATAGACAGGGGAAAATTAAAAGACATTCCTTTCCCCAATTTCTGTCCAATTTTCGAGATATTGCATGTTGAGTGGCGGAAATAAGCCTATTGTCTTGTTACCATAGCAAAGAAATTAAAATTACTCATTGCCCTCAGTGGGAATCTAACCCACAACCACCGTGTCTACAGTTAGACCCCAACAGCCTGTAAGTCTTTTTTCAAAGAATTCTTAGATTTTGTTTTAGGACTTATTCATCTACATCTTAGTAAGTAAATTAAATAATATAGTAAAAGTTCTAATTTGTCTATGGGAGATGGGTTTGTTTTGATTTTTTTACCTTTACGCTGCCGCATCAGCATTAGCGTTTTTTATGAATGTCCACTATTGAGCTTTAAGTTTTTATTTTAATTTTAAATGTCAATTAATTCTATACTTGAATAATACTAATAATATTAATAAATGTCAGCCCAGTCGTGGCGCTGGGGCACAAATTGATGAAAGAAAATATTTAATATTCTCATTTCCTTGCTCTGACAAAAAAGCAAAGCGCGGCGTTGAGTCCCGCCACTCAAAACGCAATGCCGAAAAGGTGTCTTAACAATAGGTTCCCTCGGCCTACCCTGCTATGTGCGGGATACAGCGTGAATCTAAAAAAATATTACTTGTTTAACAAAAAAGTAATATTATACAAAAACTTACGCAAAACATTTATTACATTCAGTACATACATAGTTCAATTGTTTTTTATCATTGATTTGATTTTTTATTTTTCCTGTTGGTATTTTTTTATTGGGTTCAATTATTTTAGAAGTTACCTAAAATTTTAAACATATTTTATCATATAATTTAAGACTAAAATATAATATATTTTTTAACTTCAAGCTGTGTCCCGACATAGCAGGGTAAGCAGAGGAAACCTACTGTTAAGACAGAGTTCGCGTTAAGACATTTCCATTCCTCACTAATTACGCTGACTTCTCGAGGTATTGCGTGTTCGGTGGTGGAACTCAACGCCGCGATTTGCATCGTTACCCGAGCGAAGAAATAAAAATAATAAATATTTCCTCGAGTGGTAATCGAATGTACAACCTATCGCCTTGTACCTGCGCTATGACTGGCCTTAATGTATTTTTTTTCAGCTTCATGCTGTATCCCGCTCATAGCAGGGTACGTAGTTGGAATCTAGTGCTAAAATACTCCGTTCCGTTCAACACACAATCTCTGGTGGCATTGCGTGTTGATTGGCGGAACTCAACGCTGCGCTTTGCCTCGACGCCATAGCGAAGAAATAAAAAAAAAATTAAATAAATATTTCATTTCCTCGAGTAGGGATCGAACCCACAACCAGTCGGTTTTACAGTCACACTTTGTGTCCCTGCGCCACGACTGGCCACGCAATATTTTATTATAAGAAATAAAAGCCTGTTTTAATAATGTTATCTATTGTCAAAACACACAATTATTTACTTTCCATCTGAGTTCAAGATATTGTGCATTAAAGAACGGACCTTAATGCCACATTGTCTTGCCACATCAGGGAAACAGAATTCATTCTCCAAAGTTAATTATAAATTACTTCATAGAATATTTTAAAAATATATATATACTTTATTTTCTTTTATCTGTTCCATATTTTCATTAATTTCCTTTGACCATTCATTTGTAGAACAAAATTCATTTTCTGTGCTGTTTATTTTTAATCTAAATTCTATTTTATTTACTTCCAACTCCTTTTTATTATGTATTATTTTATTATGAGCTTCTTTTTTTTTTATTATATTATTGTGAATTACTTTTTTATCTGTACTCTTTTTTCGTTTCACTTTTATTTTATTTTCAAAAGAATTTATAAGATTTTTGTCTTCATTTTCACTTGTAAATTCACATAATGGAATATCCGAATCACTTTCTGACTTTATATCTTCAATAAGTAGATTTTGGCCACAATCTATAAAATGTGTTAAAATTTCATCTTTTTCTGTATATTGTTTATTATATCCTTTCTGGTAGTAATAATTTAATTGTGATACGGATATTACTTCACATACATCCTGTAAAAGACCACATGATATTTCTTAATAAAAAAACATTTAAAAAAATTGTTTCATTTTCTCACTTTGATAGACAAAGTGTGATGTTGACATCTATCATTTAACACTTAATGTGTCAAACATGGTGCGGTGAGTGGCAAACAGAGTGTCTTAACACAATTTTTTTGTGCTTACCCTGTATATACAGCATACAGTGTAAAACTACTGTGATATAAATTTATAAAAACAAAATATTAACTTACACTAATTTTTCCATCTATTAAATCAGTCAGTTGTTTTTGAGCTTCGGCAGCTTGATTTCTAAATTTACGTAATTTCTGTAGTATGGCTTCACATTCCCAACATATGAGAAGATGGGTGGTGCTTTTGTAGAAAATTGTCTGAAATGTAATATAAGTTGTGGCGCAGGTGCACAAGCGTGCAACTCTGAACACATTAGGTTGTGGGTGCAATTTCCATGTGTGTTAAGGCAAAGCACAGATACAGCATAAAGATATATTAAAAAATTGTTTAGGTTCACACTGTACGCACACATCAGGGTACCACTGTTAAGACACCACAGAGGGAACCACTGTTAAAACACTCAGTTCAACACTTTCCTCCAAATTCTGGAGGTATTGTGTGCTGAGTGTCGGAATTTAACGCCGGGCTTTGCCCCGTCACCAGAGTAAAGAAATGGAAATATACATTTAAATAAATCAAGTGGGGATCGAACCCACAACCTACAGTCACACTTTGTGCGCCTGCACCACAAATGGCAATAATATAAACAAAAATATAACTGATTTTTTAAATTGGAACTATACATCTATAAGTTTATTACAGAATAAAATTAAAAAAAATATACTTACATCATATGCATCGGATTCATAAGCAAGAAGGAAAAACAAATTATTTACACCATTATTTATTTTACATAATTGTGATAACTTTCTGTCAACACTTAAACATGTACAACATATTGTTTTTAATATTTTTTCTGCATCATCCATTTTGTTATTATTAAATTAAAGGTTTCATTGTAATAAAAATATTATTAAGTTAAATAAATATCATTTATTTTTGTTCATTTTATTTTGATAAGCAATATTTTCTTCACCCATAACTAAAATAGAAGTCATTTAAGCAGCAATAATTAAAATAATATATTATCTCATAAATTACATTAATGATCATTAAAAAAACAAATTCGATGGTTTTTCATAAATTTACTAACAAAATACAAAAACATTCAACTAACAGTAAGTGTCAATCCAAAGTGACGTATCATATCTTTCAGTTATAAATCGATATTAGTTACTTGATATCGATTTTAAAATGTTGTTGAACATAACATCGTTTTGTTATAATTTTATTAGTACTTATTTTAGAATATTTACCTAAAATCGAATTGAACAGGATTTCTTACTTTTACAAACGAAGAACTTAAAGAAGTAAGGGAAATATGGAAAGTAAAAAGAAAAATTAATTTTAATATATTTTTATTTTCTCTCCATTAAATTCTTTCGTTACCACTAATTTCATAAAACTAGCCTACATTGCCCTTGTAGGCTAGTTTTATGTAATTAGTGATCTTAAAGTGCATACATTTTTAACTAGATTGTAGATTTTCTTTATTCACCTAACATTCCGCGAGCGACGCGAGGTGAGTGATAAACGACGGAAGGTGGATGCCAGTCTCACTGTCTTTTATTTTTCAATCAATTCTTATCCTTTTTTATTATGTAAAAAAGTTGTATGTGCGTGTTTTTTATAATTTATCAGTATTGAACCAAAAAACTGTGTGTGTGAAAGTCCTAGCTCTATAAAATGAAAAAAAAACATGTACCGATACTCATTTACTCATGTTTTTGTCTTATTGATTAAAAAAAACATACGGAAAGTATATTACACCTTGCTAAATTAAATCATATTTAATTCCTTGGTAATTACTAGATCTGCATTTTTTTTACTTTTGCATTAATCTCTGCATTATAAAATGTTGATATTCCGTTTATAACATTTTTGATTCGGTAGGATTTGAAGGTGTGCGTCTAAATAAAATACTTATGTGCACTACATTTCATAAGGGTGAATCATATAATAAGTAAGTATTTAACTTAATAAATAAAATACTATAAAATTAAATTAAACTTAAAGTAATATTGTTAGATATGGATAATAACAAAAAATTTACGCCCTAAAATATTCTTCGATTTCCCATTGCGTCTTGTCCTTAGTTTCTGGTAGATATTTATACAAATATAAAGTGCAAAGGCCGCAAATGATGCCATAAAGTAAAAATGAACCATCTAATCCTAGAGAAGAAAATATTGTTGGTGTCAGTTTCACTAATACCGAATACGACACAGCAATAACTATAGAAATGATTATATAGCTTCCAGATTGGAATCTTGCAGAAAATAATTCTCCATATATCGACATAGACAGTATCATCGGACCACAACTTATTGCTATAGAATAAACAGTTAACAAAACTGCCAAAAAATAATTATTCTTATTAATCAAATTCGAATTACACAAAAATATATACAACGATATTAATAATAGAAAAGTTACGCCAATAAAAGATGAGGACAAGTACAAAGTTCGTCGTTTCAATATATTCGCGAGATACGAACCAACGTACATACTGACAACTGTGACACCATTTAAAATTAACATAGCAATGTATGCAGCATCCTCAGATCTGGTAACATTTCTGAATATATCTAAAATGAACATACTGCAAATCATTTTACCAGAAAAATGATATTGGAGTACTGCGATTACTGCCAGAATCATGGGCCTGTAGAAATTAGGACACCGTACTATATCATAAACAGTCATCTCAATATCTGATTTCTTGTTAAGATTTTCTTCTTTCGCCAGAATTAGTAGCTCGAGTTCCTCCTCCGCTGTAAATCCATAGATCTGTCTGAATGTTTGCTTGCATTTATTGAAATGACCTCTGCTGGCCAACCAATATGGAGATTCTGGCCACCAGAATACTGTTAACGTGTAAAGCGACAATATTAATCCAAGCAGAGCAATGTTTTTCCAATGAAAGAAAGTCCCAATAACATTTGCCGTCCAAATCCCCCAGTAAAATGCAGCTGCTGTCATGGTCAGGAACATTCCTCGTAGTCTTGGACATGAATATTCGATCACAATGATAATAGATATGGTTAGGTTACTCCCATGTACATATCTGAAATAATATTAAAATAATTAAATATACTTCGATTAACAGTTTTTTTATATCTTCACGCTGTATCCCATACAACCCGCGCCATTGAGCCATACGTTAAATGTATGGCTTAGTGGTCAGAGCGCTTCGACGGTTTTCAAGAGGCGCGGGTTCAAATCGCTTCGTCGTTCGCTTATAAATTTAAAAAAAAAGTATTTCCTGTGTGGAATAACCCTTTGAAAGTGATTTTATCTTATTTGCTAAGACAGGAATAGGTTAAACAAAGTGAGGAACTTGAGCTCGTTATGACTTAACGCCAAGGGACGTAAAGTGTCGTTTTTTTCATTATGAGTCGGTGAAACCGAAAGAAACCATACTTGGAAAAATTATCGACTTCAGCTGATGCGAGTAAGTCGAGCATTGTGCGAAAGACGACCAAAATACGCCGAGAGACATGAAAAAGTGATTTGGGCCTCGGCCTCACGTTGTCAAACCCGTTAAATCTACATAGAAACTTTCAAATGGATAGTCCTACCCCACCTGCTATATTACCCAGATATTGCATCCTTCTATTATTAATTTTTCTGTTATTAGTTGCGCATTTGATTCCCATTCAGACAAAGAAAGGTTACAGAGTGTTAGGGAGCACTAAAAGAAGATTTCTAGAAAATCCTACGGAAACGAAAAGAAACGGAATTTTTCATTTTATGTCTTCAAGCCCACGTAAACAAATTAGCGGACATAGACATTGTCCGCAAATTTGTATACGTTTTTTAGTTTAAAAAAAATGCTTTTTTTTTAGTTTTAAACAAATTGCCTTGCTATGCGCGGCTATGTGCGGCGTAAACCTAAAAAAGGCTAAGAGTGTGTTAATGTTATTTTCTTCTATGAAAATTTTCGTTCCTTGCCGGGATAGATTATCGCACACGTCGTGCTTTATATAATAATATTCCTACTTGCGTCTCTGCCCCTCCCCGTGGTCAAATCGAAATAATTATGAGTTGTGTTTGACCTATGACAGATTCTAGAGCCCGCGCGGCAACTCTAACGACTAACATCCCGGATCACCCGCCTCCCCTATTCCTACGCCCATGCCAATAGCCTTCCGCGGTAACCAACAGATGTTTTTGTAATCCAAACCAGTAGTTTCCAAGATAGGTGTGTTCAACAAAAGTCTTTATAATATTAGTATAAAAGTAGTTAGATTTGAGGCCAGTCGTGGCGCAGTGGCACAAAGTGTGACTGTAAAACCGATTAGTTGTGGTTTCGATCCCCACTCGAGGAGATGAAATATTTACTTAAATTTATATTTCCATTTCTTCGCTCTCGTTAAGTCCTCCAGAATTCGGCAGAAATTGGGGAACGGGATGTCTTAATACTAGGTTCCCTCTGCCTACCCTGCTGTATGCGGGATACAGCGTGAAGCTGATTTATTTATTTTTAATTTTAAAAAGTTAGATAGAGGTGTGCTTTATTTTTGTATATTAAAAACTTACCCCTGAAGGAATTCAGCTACAATAATAATATACGGAGAATAAGCCAAGTAAAGGCAAACGAAAGCAATAATGGAGTTTATAGAACCTATAATTTGTGGTATTTTTCTTCCAACTCTATTAGTGAACAGTGGTAGCATTATCCAAGGTAACATGCTGAAGCTTGGAGTCGCGACTGAAAGATAAATATGAATATAAGAGAAAGTTTAAGAAAATTTAAAAATTTACAAAAATATTTTATTCTATTTTCTAAAATGCCTATTTACTTTAACCAAACTAAAATTTTCAAATCGATACAATGTTATACAGATAGAGAATACAGATTTTTCGAACACTTGATAAGGTGCTACAGATTGTACTATGATAGTACAAAAATACTAATAACAATTGTATAAAAGCTAAGAGCGTACAGTGTAAGAGATCCACTCCAGATTTGGCGTAGATGACCTAAGTGGCATGTCGAGAGTAGTTCTAGATTTCAGTGCCATAAAACGATACCAGAAACAAAATAATTACTATCTAAAATGATTTTGTAATTTTATACATTTTTGAAAACCCGACGTTTCGAACACTTTGCAGTATTCCGTGGTCACGGGTAGACGGGTAGATTTCCAAAAATGTATAAAAATACAAAATATACGCCATTAATCCGGTTAAAATAGTTTCATTTAAAATGAAATATTATTTTGCCAGTCATTGTCATCTCTTCTCTATATATAATAAGACAGTAAAAATATTTTGTCTGTACATTTAGTAGTTTTGACTGAAATGGATAGAGGGACACTTAAAACGAATAATAGAAAGTAAAAAGATTTTTATTGAATTTCTTGCCTGTCTGTCTGTCGATGTTGTTGTCCACATTTTTCTCTGAAAGTACTGAACCGATTTACTTGAAAATTTCATCAATTACTTTGTTTTAACTCAATTTAACTACTAAAGTTTAGTTCATCAAAATCGGTTCATTAAAAAAAGTTATCGTCATTTGAATGAACTCAAGGCATTACTTTGCCTGCGAATATTATATAGCAATCGCGCTGGTAAGATTCTTGGCTAAAAAGAATGACATTCGAAACGTCTGGGTTATATAACTGTTGATAAAAATATATATTTTTGAAGCACTATTAGGGGAATTGTGCTCAAGATGACATACTTTTTCTTTCAAGATAAATATTTGAAATAAATGAAGTCATGTGAGATGAGGACATTGCGTATATTATCATATATATCATAATCAACGAAAGTATTGTAGTTTCAGAACAATCAAAGCAACATAAAATTAAAAAACAAACATAAATCGCACTTAGGTCGACCGGTGTAAGACGACATACCTATAGGGTAAGATGACATAGACATCATAACCTGCGATCCACTGACTTTTTTGTTCACACGTGACTTTCCTGTAGAAGCAGACTTTAGCAATGGAGAAATTTTATTTAGTACGCTCTTCTCTTGTGGCTTCTTAATCGATCCTATTTATAAGTGTAAAATGACATACTATGCCATCTTATACTTACGTTTTGTATGTCATCTTACCCAATAGATATGTGAATTTAATTGTAACAGTTGTGACAAAAGTTTATGGGTAAGAATGCGCTTTTAGCGTTAGTTATGTCATATAATAAGCCTATTTTACATTAAGAATTCCTTCAAGTAGAAAATCCTTACCTTACGTGTATTTTCACCACCAAGCAAAAGCGAAAGAAAAATTTTCTGGTATTCAAAATTACAAAAACATGAACTACTTGCCAATCTGCGTTTACCTTCCGTCATAATGAATTTGAATACTAGCGATATCTAAAAACACTCTCTAAAACGTCATAAGATCACACTTAGCGCATATATTTAAATCAATATTGGCATTGTCATCTTATCTTCGTATGCCATCTTAAGCACAATTCCCCTATATGATATTTTATACAATAAAGTAAACAAAATTGAATTGTTAGTGGAGATTACCTTCATAAATCATAACAGTTAAGTTTAAGTCGTAATTAATTCAACACAGAGATAAAGAACGATCTTGAAAGAAATATTCATATAATATATGTAACTAATTTAAAAACTGTACAGGAGTTAATATGCAATTATTACAGTTATTTTACAAAGAATATTATGAATCCTACAAATCAATAATTTATCATTTAAAGCTGTTTCTGAATGAGTAAATTAAATTTTCACTGACATCAGCACATTTAATAGAGTTTTAGAATTATGATGAGACGTATATTATATAGGTAAAAAGAACATAAAGTTACAAAAATATATACGTGTAATAAATAATTAGCTTTATGTATATTTTATAAATATCAACAATGGTCGTATTTTTTTATTTAAAACAATCAAAAATTCTTTGACGATAATGTCGTAAAAAAATCATATTAGAAGTCATTATAGTAGTCAATCAATTGTGTGTATTAAATCAATAATCAAGTATTTTAAGCGGGCGAAGCCGTGGGCGAGCCGCTAATCGTGAATAAATTGAAAGTACCCTATTAAAGATTTTTCATCAATCTTAATTTTTGATCAGTGAAATCGAGAGGGGCACCAGACCATTCTCGAGTAGGCACGGCCTACTCGGCCCCCCCTCCTTTCTACTTGCACGTTTGACTGAAAAGTTTCACATCCACTCGAGGAAATGAAATATTCAATATTTTCATTTGCTCGCTCTAATAAAGAGGCAAAGCGCGCTTTGAGTTCTGCCACTCAACACACAATGCCTCCAGCATTGGCTGGAGATGGGAAATGGAAGTGGCTTAATGGGGACGGAGTCTTACCACTAGATCCCCTCTGCCTACCCTGCTACGTGTGGAATATGTTTTGAAGTCGGTTTTTATTATATTTAAAGTATAACAAGTACTATTGCATTTACTTTAGAATTTCTATTGAAGAGTACCAGAAAGGTCAGAAATCCTGGGAATAATATTTCTAATATTGCGATGTAAGCTCATTAAAATAATCATTGTCTTAGAATCCAAAGTGTAAAAAAAAAATGAAATATCTGATCGAATGAATTTCCCTAAATATCTCAGTTATGATTTACTACCAAAAATTAATTAAATTGATCCGATTATTAATAAAAAATGCTTCTCTTTTTCCTACCAATGAGGTATCGACGAGTAAAATGAACTTACATATCCATGAACTTAATTCATCAGTTATTATATAAGTAGAATTTGTGTCTTGTTTCAATTGTGGCACCATCACTGTAGGAGTACCGACACACATGCCCGCCATAAAAAACTGAATCCATATTGAACTGCAAATTAGGACCTGAAAGTATTTATTAAAATAAGGAAAGTTGATTATTTAGTGGGCCAGTCGTAGCGCAGCGGCACAAGGTGTGACTGTAAAACCGACTGGTTGTGGGTTTGATCCCCACTCGAGGAGATGAAATATTTTAGGTGGAGATCCCATCGCTTAAAACTGTAGGGATCAGGTTTTCTAATGAAACTTATATTTAAGAATGATATATGATAGCAGAATAGATTACACTAGGGTTGCCTAAAAGAATCCTGCCGCAATCACCTTTAATTAATGTTTTTCGTAACTCGTTTTTGGAGAAAA
>DWQW01010452.1:0-12134 GCA_018249695.1 Heliconius erato demophoon
TTGTGCCCCTGCGCCACGTCTGGCGTACGTCGTTTGTAACGTAACACCAAACACGAGTACTTGTAAATGTCCATTGTGTTTTATATCGAATGTTTATTTTATATTTTTTTACACATAACAAATGTAATCCATTTACTATTATATTATTGTAAATACGAATTATATTTTCGATAACACAAAATATTTTTTCTTTTGGGCAATTGGAGCCTAGTGTTAACACACTCCACTCCCAACTTTCCGCCGAATTCTGGAGGCATTGCCTGTTGAGTGGCGGAACTTAACGTCGCGCTTTGCCTGGACACTAGAGCGTAGAAATGAAATTATAAAAAAATTGAAAACATTTTAAAATTCAAAAAATCAGCTTTACGCTGTATCCCGCACACAGCAGGGTGGACCTAGTGTTAAGACACTCCGTTCCCCACTTTCTGCCGAATTCTGGAGGCATTGCGTGTTGAGTGGCAGAACTCAATGCCGCGCTTAACCTCGACACCAGAGTGAAAAAATGGAAATACAAATTTAAGTAAATATTTCATCTCCTCGAGTGGGGATCGAACCCACAACCAGTCGGTTTTACAATCACACTTCTTGCCGCTGCGCCACGACTGGCCTCAAAATTTAATAATATTATTTTAAAATTTAATAACATTATTTTAAACGTTTCAACTATAACTTCATCTTAATTTACTTGTCAAAAAGTGTCAGTGAGCTGCGGGGCTCAGCATCCGGACGTGACGAATCGGACCGGATGCACGCCCATAACCGGAAGACCTCTTTTCATCTCAAAATGACCATACCGAATCCGTTTATAAGAATCTTTCTACTCGACTGCACCCTAAAAATTTTGTTAAGTTATGCCGTCCACGAGGCGAACTTTTTTCTTGTAGTTTTTCGTATCCTTATTATAAAATTATCACGAGAAGTCACCCGATACCCGTGGCGTACAGTTTCAGTCAATAAATTCGTTGCAAATTTTGATATTGCTGTGCAAAAGCTTCTAAATTCTATAATACTTTGTTCTTTTTGTTTTTATATTTTGTCATTTTTGAGATAAAAGTATATAATCTCCTTATATACAACTTATATAGTCAAGTAATATATAGAATTGTCTTAATTTAGATTTTTTGACAATCGCCTTTGTCCAATTTTACTAGTTATATATAAAAACATCTTAAATAAATAACAAATGATCAAAATAATTCATAAAAGATACTGAAACGCAGTAATTTTATAATATATGTGTTTAAAAATTGAATGTCGTGCGAAAAAATCTTAAGAAAATAATTAAGAAAATAAACTATTGTCATTTTATGTCCGTTCGGTAATTGGGACACTACTGTGGCAAATGTCTCGGTAGGGTGGACTAGCTCTAGTAGCCGAATCTACCCGACTCTCCCCTACTTCCCAGGCCGTACCCTGTTTCAACATAATTATTAATATCTACTTAACCTTATGATTTAGTGATAAGACTGCCAATTCAAACGTCCAAATTCATAGCTAGTTTGATAAGTTTGGAGTATTCATTTTCTTTAGAAAAACTACTACACTAAAGCCAAATGTCGTTTGAAATTTTATGAGACAGAATTCTTAAATTCGAGACATTCTTACCAAAGGTGAGAAATTAAGTAAATTGTTTGTATTTTTTTTATTATTTCCCGAGTAGGGAGAAAACTTTTTCAAGATATATTATAATAAATTAAATCAGCTTCACGCTGTATCCCGCACGCAGCAGAGTAGGCAGAATAGATAACCTAGTGTTAAGACACTCCGTTTCCCACTTTCCGCCGGATTCGGGAGAGTGATGGAACTCAACGCCGCGCATTGCCTCTACACCTAAGCGAAAAAATGAAAATATAAATTTAAATATCTATTTAATTTCCTCGGGTGGGAATCGTACCCACAACCAGTCGCATTTATAAATTGAATTTATTGTTATTACTAAATTATAATAGATCTAATATTTTGTGTATATAATGTCTAATATTTTGTGTATATTTCTAGGAGTCAGAGGCTTGTATTGTACTGTTTTGTAATATGTTTTTTGTATCTCATTGTAAGCAAAACTTCATGTTTTTTATGAGAATAAATTCTTTAAACCTTATTACAGGTAGACTGTACGCAGCTTTGGGCCGACGCGGCGGCAGGGTGATCGGGAGCGACCTCCAGAGCGGGTCGGCGTCGTTCAGGGTGCAGGCGCTGATGCCGGTCGCGGAGAGCTTCAAGTTCGCTATAGAGCTGCGCACGCACACGTCCGGACTCGCCGCGCCTCAACTCATGTTCAGCCATTGGGAGGTAAGTGACTGTTTTGTACTTATTCACAACTTTCCTAAGTATGGATTAACACTTAAAAAAAAATTAAATTATTGTTTTGTTTTGTAGTATCTGTTACTGAAGAAATTAATTAGTTACTGTTCATTCTGTAATATTAGTTAGATTAACATCGAGGCCAGTCGTGGCGCAGTGCTGCAAGTATGCGATTGTATACACGATATTTTGTGGGTTCGATTCCCGCTCCATTAAATATTTCGATTATAACGAGGAAATTAATTAAATATAAAATTAAATGTAGGCAAAGCGCGGCGTTGAGTGTCGCCACTCAGCTCTTCTGGAATTCAGCAGAAAGTGGGTAACGAAATTGACTTAATGGGAACGAAGTGTATTAACACTAGGTTCCCAGGTTCTGTCCTGCTATGAGCGGGATACAGCGTGAAGCTAAAAAAATCAATACCAATATCTCAATATTTGCGAAGTTGAGAAAATTGTAGATCATTTTTTTTATATATTCCGTGCCTCATACTTTATTAATATAAATATTTTACTTTTGAGCAATCACCAGATACTTACATTTGTATTTTTCCTCGTTTGATTCTTCCTTTTTTTAATATAACATTTTTTATCATCTAGCACATTGCTACAATTAATTTGAAGGCGCTCCTTATTATAGTTGCCTCGATCACAACATAATAAGAATAATAACTAACGATATATTTTATGCATTCCAGGTTATCGATATTGATCCATTCTGGAGGCCCAGGACTGAAGAGGAATACCTCCATTGGGGTGAGAAGTGGGACGGAGTGAACAGAGCCAAGGCGTACATGGACGCGGTGAGGACCAGGAAGGGACTGGCGACTGACAAGCAACTGGTACAGCACGCGGAGAAACAGAGGACGCTGTCCAAGAAAAAATAAAATACTAATAATATAATATTTGTTCTAAAATATCTGTAAACTATACTGTTGCCTAAATAAAAATTATCAATTGAATATTGAAATATTTATACTTTTTTCCATACTCAACTTAATGTAACAATTAAGAAAATAAAACTTTTTCTTCTTTCACTCTGTCTCTGTTGAGCCTAACCAATGCCCCGAAAATTTGGCGGAAAGTGGGGAACAAAGTGTCTTAAGACTAGGTTGCCTCTGCCTCTCTGCTAAATCCAGGATACAGCGTGAAGCTGGAAAAAAAACCTTTATTTTACAATAAGCAAATAAAATTTTATGAGCCATATTTCTAATATCCTTTAACAGAGTTTTTTTTTTAATTGATGTTTATCCTTTATAAATATAACTTTGAAAAGTTGTGTCAAAGAAAAGAATCATACGGAGTTTGGAACGCTTGAAATAAATCTGAAGGCTGCTAGAAAATATCCATGTTGCCAATTATAAATACGTACATACGATTAGAGACCGTCGTGACGCAGTGGCACAGCCACATGGCTGTGAACTCGACGGTTGTGGGTTCGATTCCCCTTCGAGAAAATGAATATGAATTGAACATATGAATTATTACTAAATTATATTTTCGTTTCTTCGATCCGGTAACAAGACAAACACGGCGTTGAGCTCCGTCACTCAACACCGTGAAGCTGAATAAACAAAAACATACGATAAACAATTATTGCTATAACACTTTCATTGGATATATTCTTTATTTTCAAAATGTATGTTAAAAATGTGAAAATTATATATTTGTATTTGTGTACATTCTAAATTAAAGCGTATTATTTGTTTAACGTTAATGTTTATGAGAAAATTTTGTTTACTTATTAAATTATACTTAATTTAAATGTGTTTTTATTTTTTACCCAAACACCGTGCATCATTAATCATGCAGAGATATTATTAAAATTTTGAAATGCTATTATTAAAATTTTGAATCATTTTAACTTCAAGTTCTTTTTCTTTAAGTTCAAATAAACTCGAACTTAACAATAAAATTTGTAATAAAAAATAATTAAATTTTCTAATTAAAAAAAAATAATTGTAATATTCTATTTCATAATTGTCATCGAATAAAATTTTAGTAATATTATTATTAAACATCTATTTTAGTTTTAAATTGATATCTATACAACAGTCATTGAATTTGGATACAGAGTGAAGCTGAAAAAAAATTACAATATTTTGTATGTACAATTATGTATGAATTATGTATGATATTTCACATCTATACGAGTCTCAAAAAGATAAACACTTGCATATCATATGTCAATATAACATTCCAGCACTTTTTAATCGTCTAATGTCTCGTTTCAACGACGATAATTTCACTTTGACCTTTAATATACAGATTTTCCCATTTTTCCACGAAATTCTTTCTTTTATACACCAAATTACAATTTATATTTATTTTTACTTCAAATTAATAATTTTATACGCCAAATTCGACGTTTTAAAACTCGTTTTCCTATTATTTTACTTCAAATTTGTACTCTATACTTTTTGCCAAATTCACATTATTTTATTTAAAATTTTAAAGTGCATACAAAGTTTTTTAAAATAAATATTATATACCAAAATATATTTAATTTAAATCTCAAATCTCACTACTCAGTATTAATAAGAGACAAACAAATGTATAAAGTAGTAAAATGGATTTCTCATTGAGTAAGTTTTTCAATAGTCTTTAAATTAAAATAAGCTTCACGCGGTATCCCTCACACAGCAGGGTAGTCAGAGGGAACCTAGTGTTAAGACACTCCGTTCTCCACTTTCCGCCGAGTTCTGGACGCATAGCGTGTTGAGTGACGGCACTCAACGCCGCGCTTTGCCTCGACAGCAGAGCGAAGAAATGAAAATATAAATTTAAATAAATATTTCACTTGCTCGAGAACCTAATTTTATTTAACTAAAAGAGAGAAGAGTCTTTTAGTTAAATAAAATTATTTCGTTATGTTCCGCATGTCTGAAACCAATTAATAGTGTGTCAATTCAAATTCAAAATATATTTTATTCAAAAAAAAAACTCTTATAAGCACTTTTGAATCGTCGAATGAACATATAAACAAAAAGAAAGCTACCACCGGTTCAGAAGGCAGTTCTGCTGAGAAGAGCCGGCAAGAAACTCAACAGTTGCTCTTTTCAAAGTCAATGGTATAATATATAATTTTATTACATAAACTGGCAGCTATCCTGCATCACATTCAATAGACATTAATTCCATACATGTTTATCTTCTAAATTTTCTTGAGCAGTGTAATAAGCTTTACTTGTTAGTATTTTTTTTAAAGCTACTTTAAATTGTGGTAGTGGCAAACTTAGAATACACTGCGGAAGTTTATTATATACACGTATACTCAAATCCATAAAAGATTTATTAACTTTTTGGAGGTGAAAACTTGGCGTAACAAGTTTATCTTTATTTCTCGTTCCTATCACTATTTTTACTGTGACACTGTACATTTTGCCGGATAAACAGAATATTATAATAAGTTCTTTGATTTTCACGATTATTACACATTTTAAATGAAACTATTTTAAACGGATTAATCGCGTATATTTCTAAACTAGTCAGTCTACCCGTGACCACGGACTACTGCAAAGTGTTCGAAACGTCGGGTTTCCAAAAATGTATAAAGATACTAAAAATATGCGATTAATCCGGTTAAAATAGTTTCATTTAAAAAGAATATTATAATATACCAATTGTGAAGCAACTGTAATAACACCTGCATCTTTAAAAACATCCCGCAGAGAATCTCGAGCTCTTAGGTTATAAATATATCTCACGGCTCTTTTTTGGAGAATAAATATTGAATTTACATCTGAAGCACTGCCCCATAGCAACATTCTATAAGATAAAATACTATGAAAATAACTATAGTAGACTAGTTTCAACGTCCGTCATTTGTCTTACTTTTTTAATGGCGAACGCGGCAGAGCTGAGTTTAACCGCAAGTGCTTCCAGATGAGTGTTCCACTGGAGTTTGGAATCTATAGTTAAACCTAAGAAAATAGCTGATTCACTTAATTTCTAAACTAAAATTATGTTTTTTAACGTTTGGTAAAGCAAATTCAATACATTTAGTTTTTTAGCATTTAACATTAGATTATTCATATCAAACCAATAAAGAATATGCGATAATGCACTATTCACTTCGTCATAGTGTGTTTTATTTCTACTGTCTGTCTACCTTAAAAAATTAAAGAGGTATCATCTGCGAAGAGTATAATATCCCATAGGTTCTTTGCATAAAAAGGCAGATCGTTAATATAAAGAAGAAATAAAAGGGGACCAGAATAGATCCTTGTGGAACGCCCATCCTTAGAGGAGATCCAAATGATTTTACTTTACTTATACTAACTTTCTTGATTCTTTCGTTTAGATATGAGGCAATAAGATCAAGGGCAGTATCCTGTATACCATAATGATAAAGTTTTAATAACAGAGTTTCATGGTCTACACAATCAAAGGCTTTGGTTAAATCACAAAACACTCCAATTGCATTTTGTGACTTCTCCCATGCGTCATAAATGTGCTTTAGGAGTGCTGCACCTGCATCTGTAGTGGACTTGCCTTCGGTGAATCCATATTCCTCGCTATGAAAACAATTGTTAATATTTAAGAAAATTGTGAGCTTAAATATTGTTTTTACAATATTTTTACTTAAAGACGGCAATATAGAGATCGGTCTGTAATTTCCGGGGTCAGATCTATCTCCCCTTTGCACTATTTTGCTATATTTCATTAAATCAGAAAAAAATACCGGATTCTACACAATTGTTGAAAATTAAAGCAAGATAAGGAGCAATATTAGGTATAATTGTATTAAGAACTTTAACAGACATGCCCCATAAGTTTTCTTTAAATTAATATGGTCAGGTCTGAAATGTCACGCATGTCTTCATCGTCCGATGCCGCAATATGCACACGCCGCGCGCCAGAAACAAGGACTTACCTTACCGGAATTACCGGAATTCTACGCGCACGCGTATTTACCGGAATTACCGGAATTCTAACCTTACGGAAACTTACCGGAATTCTACGCGCATTGCGTGTTGAGTGACGGCACTCAACGCCGCGCTTTGCCTCGACACCAGAGCGAGGTAATGTAATGAAAATATTAAATATTTCATTTCTTCATGTAAGAATGGGACTCAGATAATATTTTTCATTTCTCATTTGATATATTAAAAAAAGAATATTAAATAAAACAACAATATATGTTCAATAAGGTCTATTATTTACATAAAAATAACAAACAAATCCCAATCATATATACAAAATGACCGCATAACAAAAAAAAATCTTAACAATTTCTATGAGAAACCATTATTTAATTATATATAATAAGATTGCACTAACACCGTCTGCCCGTACATTTAACATACCCATATCTACAAAATTAATTGAAATTAACCCACAAGTAGAGAGGCCAATTAAATTTTAAAGGCAATTAAAAATTTAATCGTTTAACAATTTCTTTATAACAGACAGACGGAACGATATATTGGTAATTCTCTATACGATAACATGTGAAGCCAAAAAATATAATTTTCCACAAATCTATCTAACACTGGATATTACAAACTGCTAACTACTTAAAAATTATCTAGCATTGTCTTTGGCAAAAACTATTTTTCTTTTCTTTTTTTTTTGCAATAGAAAATAAATATGATAGCTTCAATATTAGTTAATTTAAACCGTAACAAAATATAACTTTTATTCAACTACATTTGGAATAACTTATAGATATTTTGTGACAATTCAAATAAAAAAAACCATTAAAGCCCTTTAAAAAAGACAATAGTAATAAAAATAAATCTCTAATAAATAAGTTATATCTGGAGCCTACACTACGAACAGCCATATTAATGTATAAAATAATTAAATCAACCATGCGTTTATTTGATTTATCGCACTCATAAACATTAATTAACACTCAAATGACATTAAAATCGAATACTATATTATCGACTTAACGTCAATTAAATGCTAAGTGACGTTTCAAAGAGCGAGTATAAGTCTAACATTGGCACCAACAAATTGGGTCAACATTAGCATTTTTAAAGTATAATTCCGTAATAAAATTAGAAAAATATTTTTAGAAAACGTCTATAAATTTCTCCATTTCGCTAAGTTCAAATTTATATACGTTTTCAAAAAATATTATAAGAAACATTTTTGAAATAGCTGTAAAGAACATTCTCATATAATTTGATATTATCATTGGCATAATTATAATTGGCCCAACATTTGTATATTGGAGCCAATGTTTGAAAACAACATAAGTTTCCATATAAGTACTTTCTTTTAATAGTACCAAGACATACCAGTTGAGCTTTTCTAAAGACTAGAATAATAAATTATGTTTAACATATCTCGATGTTAAGTTTGATGTTAGAATTGAGATTTCATTTTATATGTAATTTTTTTATATATGTTATTTGGTACAAAGTAAATGAAAGAAAACACATACTTATGAAAAAATTAACATTTTCAAAATGTGTTTATTTAGAACAACGAAATAAAATGAAATCCAAGTTCGAACACCCAACCATCAATACAAAAAGAATACTAAATGATTACTAAAATGTCCTTAACGTTATTTGGATACCTAAAATAAACGAGACGACCTGTGCTAAAGTGGCATAACTAATAATGGTAGAATATTAATAATAAAACTTTTTTTTGGTATAACTAAAATAACATTAATAATTTTAAAAAAATGTTAGCTGAGAATATTTTTTGAGCATTTGAAATAAGTTTATTCTACCTATTGTTGAGACACTCCGATCTCCGCTTACAGCCCAAATTTGAGACATTATTTTGGACAATTTAAGTTAAGCTTGTTAATTTATTCGTTAAAAAAATAGAACCCACACGTATATTATTAGGTCTATTTTGATTTTATCACTAAATTACAATTTAAAAAAAATAGTATATGAAATAAAATAAAGGTCGATTTTGTACTAAAATGTTCATACGACACGGTTTTAGAAGGTTTACAGTCTAAGCTGACGATATATTTTTTTCTAATGTTTATTAGTGATGCCACTTTGCCTTCGATCTTTACAAACATACACGTGTACAACACTATCATTGGCAAGATTACATTTTTTTTGTTTCTAAATATTTGTTTGGCAAATCATTTAGAATAGAAACGACTAGCTATTTACTGCAGTTTTGGTTAAAGAAGCCTATTTAAAGTAAATTTTGTTAAATGAAATTCTTGTTTCATTATTAAAATAATATCATTTTTTTATTTAAAGTGAAAATTTGTCAACCAAGAATAATAAAATTTTATTCACAAATTCACTATTATTTTTTTTTGCCTAAAACGAAAATCGAACCTATAAATACTTTTGAAGAAAAAATCGATTAAACATTCACAACTTTTTGTTTTGTTTGTATTAATATTTACATATAAAAGTACAGACATACAAAAAATGAGCCAGAGCGTTAATTTTATATATTATTGTCCTATTTCACAAAAATAAAGGAACTTTTGTTGTTAAATTGTATATATTAATAATATAAAAAAATAATAAAAAATCAAAGATAAGAGAGAAAGAGAAATATTAAAAAGTAAGAAATAAGAATTTTAAATAATTTCATATGAATGAAAAACAGTGCTCTGACTCGTACTGTAGGAATGTATTAATTGTTAATATTCCACTACCGTTGTTGTAATAAGTTTGATTAAAATAGAATTTCAATCAAAATCAATGCTCTTTCTATGTAAATGTCACTTAAATTTCGAGACATTTTTTAAAACTGACATATAGATAATAATTATATTTTTGTAATAAAACAGAAACAAGCGACAAATTGACATAAAATCGAATATGGTAGTGTTAATATTAACTGAAATAGGTATTATACTCATGCCATTTAAATTTAAACAACAAAATAAAATCGCCATTTAGGCCAACATAATAAGGCCAATCCAACGAATTGGCCCAATTTCAATACAGAAAGTACCAATAATTGGCCAACACCTTGGCCATCCATGTATTGGCCTACTTAACCTATCGTGTTTGACACATACAATACAATCTACACCTTATAGGCATTTAATTGGATATACCCACATTTATATACAAAAATCACAAAAACCATAACATTCTTTGGATTAACTAAATTTAACTTAAAATTTTAATTTACTAAAATAATCACAGAATGCAAAATTTTTATATAAGAACCGAAAGCTACTGGTGTTTGCTTCAGCAGGTACTAATATTTTTTAGGTTTTATTTTTGTTACATAATATCTATGGAACATAACATGCAGAGGTTGTAAACTTTTTTAAAATTAAAAACATGTTAAAAATATTTGTATATACATACATTACTTAGTTTACTGACATTTCTTTAATTTACGTTTGGTTTGTTTATTTTTAACAATAAAGAAAATAATATCATATATTTAAAACTCAAAATTTGCCCAACAAACGAATTATAAATTATATATAACACGGACACTTCATTTTAGAAAAAAAATAGAAAATATATTTTTAAATGAAAAAAAAAAACAACCTCTGCAAATCATTCCACTACATATATCACTTTTAACCAAACACTCAGTTCATAACTTAAAAAAAAACCATTCTCACCTAACCCACTAGGAGTAAAGGTACTATAAAACAAATGTAACAGTCGGGAATGAACCTGCTAATACCTACTATTTGTTCAGATATTTGAATCATCTGTTGGATTTAATTTAAATTAATTCGCTAACTGAATACCGTTTCGTTTGGTACATCTATATTTTGCGCCATATCGGTTAATATAACACCGGATAGCGCCTCTAGTGACTGTCTCACCTGTTGAAAATGAAATTGTTATATTAATATTAAAAATCAACTTAAATCAAATCAGCTTCACACTGTATCCCGCACACAGCAGGGTAGGCAGAGGGAACTTAGTGTTAAGACACTCCGTTCCCCACTTTCTGCCGAATTCTGGAGGCATTGCGTGTTGAGTGGCAGAACTCAACGCCGCGCTTAACCTCGACACCAGAGCCAAGAAATAAATTTAAGTAAATATTTCATCTCCTCGAGTGGGGATCGAACCCACAACCAGTCGGTTTTACAGTCACACCTCATGCCGCTGCGTCACGACTGGCCTCATATTAGTAATAATTAGTTAGTTAATTAAGTAATTTTATAATCACCTTAGTAAGTAAAAGCAGGTTGGTGTTGAGAAATGCGTGCAGTTCGGCCGCGGCGCGCCCGTGCATGCGCGCGCGCCATCTCACCAGCTCCGAGTACAGCTCGTCGCCTGATGACGGCTCCTGGAAATGTTAAAAAATACAAAATAAGTTATTATTTATTAATTTAAACTATAGTATACGATCATACCAATTCAAGTATAGTTAAGAAAAAATCTTAATAAAAGCACTTCATGTTTATAAATGTACATATAATATCTAAGCGACAGCAACAGCAGATAATATCAATGTATATAATTTGTAAGGATAAATGTAAACAAACGAAAATGTTTGTTTTTTTTTGTTTATAAATTTTCTCGATTAGTATAAAAACTTGAACTATAAACTCACAAAGATCGCTTTATAATCAGACACAATGCGATATGACGGCCTCAAGAAAGTCGTCAACTTTACTATATTAATATACAGTTCAGCCTTAAAGTTGTGATTGTCTTCAAGTGAGGTTTTCTCAAGTTTCGCGCATTGTTTACTAGGAAACAAAGCCATTTACAACAATATAACAGTACGGCTACGACATGAACCAGGTAGCGCAGTACTCACCGCGTGGTGCGCCAGCAGGCGGTACAGCATGAGCGCGGCGCTGCACAGCAGCAGGGCGGCCAGCAGCAGCAGCACGGCGTGCGCGGGGGGCAGGAGCACAGTACTCACCGCGTGGTGCGCCAGGAGGCGGTACAGCATGAGCG
>DWQW01010453.1:0-12134 GCA_018249695.1 Heliconius erato demophoon
AGTTCTGCCACTCAACACGCAATGCCTCCAGAATTCGGCAGAAAGTGGGGAACGGAGTGTCTTAACACTAGGTTCTCTCTGCCTACCCTGCTGTGTGCGGGATACAGCGTGAAGCTAATTTATTTTAATTTTTATTTAATTTCCTCGAGTGGGGATCGAACCCAATACCAATTGTAATTTTTTCCACACACTTGTGCCCCTGCTCCACGATGGCCTCAATTTTATTTGCGTATTATAATATAAAACAAAAATAAATTTTAATGAGAAACAAATAATATGACAAATTGATATACCTCCACAACGGAATTAGGCCTGAAGCTTAACAACACAACGACGGACAATATTTTGTCGGAAATCATAAGCCTTTGTTAACAATAATTAATAATAATATTATTCGAGGTCAGTCGTGGCGCAGTGGCAGAAAGTGTGACTGTAAAACCGACTGGTTGTGGGTTCGATTCCCACTCGAGGAGATGATATATTAACTTCTGGTGTCGAGGCAAAACGCGGCGTTGAGTTCTGCCATTCAACACGCGCAATGCCTCCAGAATTCGGCAGCCTCTCCCTGCTGTGTGCGGGAGACAGCGTGAAGCTGATTTTTTTTTTATTATACAAACACATTTTAATTCAATTCCATTTACATCGCAGCCCATACATTGTACCTATGTTCCTCATAATTTAAATATTTATTTCTGTACTATATTATCTAAAAAACATACATACAACAAACACAAACAACACAACAAACACAACTACTTATGTGTAATTTGCTTTAGTTTAGGTGTTGTCTGGGTCCAAGTGATGTTTGTCCGTAATTTTTTTTATTATAATTATTTTGGGCACTCATTAAATACGATAACACTAAATAACGAAAATAAATTCGAAAATGGAAAGTAAAAATGCTAAAGATAAATTAAAATAAACCTTTTAACATTTTAAAACGGTACTGAAAATAAGAAAGTGATCAAAAGTAAGAATAAAAAAAAATTAAATCTGTGCAGCCATCTACAGCTAACTTCAGAACGGCCACGACTTATTGACCGTACTATATAGACATAAACAGTCGGTTATTCCATTACAAATTTAAACGGCTAATTTCACTTTCGTTTACGAGCTCTATATTACACACACATATAGTACCTATCTACATAAATGACGTGTTCCATGAACCGGCGCGGCGGTGTCTTATAACTCGCATAATAATGAAGATAATCTGGAAACTAGGTCTGAATCAAAAACAGCTTGTGATGCAAATTCTAAGAAATATTCATATATATCTTTATTTTACGTATTGCTTTATTTTCTACTTCAATGAATTTTAAATTTATGAGTAAGTATCTTGTTTTACATGAAATTACGACATTTTGACGATAAGTCGATCCCAGATTCAGCTAAATAAATAATTTTACATTCTTTTCTAATATATTCCTAATTTTTTCGTCTTCGTAATATTTTTCCCGACTGCTAAGGAAGGGTTATGTTTTTCGCGCGTATCTTGTATGTATGTAATATTCTTTATTACCTCGTATCTACAGAACCGCTGAACGGATTTACATATTTGAGGTATCGTTAGATTTGTATTAGCAGCCCAAGTGTTCTTAGATAGGTGACGTTAATAAAAAATGATCATGGCGGCTGTGGTACGCCATTGGACTTAGTAAAAAAAAATTTTTTCGTTTCGAATACTACAACATGGGTATCAAATTCAAGAGCTCAATTTCAGGATTTCAAAAAGGTTTATAATGATTATCATTACCATAATAAATTCTAACAAAAAAATGAAAAATAAAAAAATATTTGTAAAAACAAAAACCCCGACTGCATCAAACTAAAAAGAAAATAAACAAGCCCAATAGTTTATTAGAATTAACAGTCGGGACCTATAAGTAATTCTTCAATCAATAAAATCTTTACCAGGAACCCCGCATAATTTTAAGAGGTCCCGACTGTTAATCCTAATAAACTATTGGGCTTGTTTATTTTCTTTTTAGTTTGATGCAGTCGGGGTTTTTGTTTTTACAAATATTTTTTTATTTCATTACTATATTCTATTCTACTTATTTTGAACAATGTACTGGCAATTTATAAGTCATTGTTTTGTCAAAACGGCCGTTCTAGGATATTCGTAGGAACAAGATATATTGTGATCAATTTAAATTCGACTTATCACGACTGCAGCTACGATTATAATAATAGCTGAAGTTGACGCCTACGCATTAAACAAACAATAGATAAGATATCGATATTTTCTATATATATAAAAGGACATGTCGGGGTTGAAAGTTTATATGAAAAAATCTTTAAATCGCCACCGATTTTTATAAAAAAATAAATTCAGACTGTTAAAAATATTTTATTGAACACGCGTTGCGTGGTTTTTTTAGAATTCACCCCTAAGGGTGCAAATAAACGGGCGAAGCGGCGCGCGCCCACTAGTTTATATATATGTACATATAAAGTTTCTGAAAATATTAAAAAAAGACGTCAATAGTTAACAAGTTTCATATTTGAAGCGTCTTTTACAATATCTACATACATATGTATTAAACTCTCCGTTATTGAGTGACACACTGAGAACACACCGTAGAAATCAAAAATTTTTACATATTAGTGTTGGAGAGTAACGTACCAAGAAAATGTTACCCAGAATTCCCACGAAAATGCAAATAAAATCGAGATTTTACGTTTTAAAATCAAATGTTTAGTTTAAACAAAACAATAAATTTAGTTTAATTCGAAAATTTGAAAACTTTTATTTTAATCTACAATATATCTAACATGATGATTCATCACTATAATATTTACTTAATCCCGGAACTGACCTTTCTAGACTTTAATAACAGGTTCAGATTAAGGCATTGGCGATCGATTGTCAGCTATCGTTGTTTGATATCGTATATTCGTGAATCAATGTACCACGCTTAATATTTACTATGGCATTTGCTTTTAGTGCCTATTAAATTAATAGATAAATATCTTGTTCAAACTAGAGGTATGTTGACAAACACTTTATCACCTTTGTTTAGAGTCGGAATTCATTTTAAAAATATATATAAATAATAAACTTTAAAGTCGTGGAAATGTTTAAACATATATATGTTTATTAAAGTTTATTTTCAAATATATCTCACAGAAATGTGTTATAAAAAAAGTGACATCATAAAAAACAGAGGCTAATCGTGGCCGCGTGGGTTCAAACATAACATTGTAAAGATGATAGGTTGTCGGTTCGATTTCCATTCGAGGAAATGAATTTCTTAAAACGAGGCAAAGAGCCATTCAACACGCAATGCCTCTAAAATTCAGCGGAAACTATAAACTGGGGAACGGAGATGTCTCGATGAGACCGAAGTGTCTTAACACTAGGTTAGTAGCTAAAAAAAGAATACTATAAATTCGTAGATAGTATTTAGTTATTAAGAATTAAATGGCACAGGTAGGTTAAAAGTATTTACTTATTAAAACAATTAAGATATTTAACAAAACAAAGTGTGGTATTTAGTTTCGAAATCCAATTTTCAATATTTCTACATAGAAGACTTAGTAAAATGCTTAGTGTGTTATTTATTTCTTTTTGATAACCCCAGTAAAAAAGTAATATTCTTAAATTAAAAACCACAACAAAGATGTATTTTTAGTATTTTTTTTTCTATTTCACAATTTATTATAGCAAACTCAACTTAAGAAATATTAAACACGATTTATAATTGACTTTTATTGATAGTATAGCTTATTCAACTGTTGTGAAATCACAAGTCCTTGTGACTTTAATTATTATCTCTAAATAAATAAGCTTGGGAATAATAAACTGTATATAACTAATCGTAATACCGTATATGATCAATTAAACACATATTTCAGTATCAAAATTCTTATCAAATCTTGATTGGTCTTAATTTATAATGACGGATAAAAATGATAACGTTTTTAGAGTATTTTAATTGAAATACCACGTCTTATTTCAACTAGATTATTATGAAACTACTACTAAGTTGGTACTGTAATCAATTTTAAGTAGGTTTTAATTAACTTAACTTAACTTAGCTTCACGCTTTATCCCTTGCGGGGTAGTCAGAGAGAACGGAGCGCCAAACGCTACGGTCTAGGTTTTAATCTAGGTATCTAGGTTTTAATTAATTTATATATTTTAGAAAATATATAAAGCAACCCTTCTAAAGGACTTTTTTGTACGGTATCCAAAATATTTTTTTATCTGTTGTGTGAAATACTAGTTCAAAAGATGATAAAATACTTTCTGTTTCCCAAAAAATATAAGTTAACAGCTTTTATTGTTTAATTTTCGATTTTTTTTTAATTTTAACACCAAAACACATATATTTATAAAAACAAAAATATTTATAAAGTTGTTTCTCAAAAATCATATGTGCATAGTATAAGAAGTTTATTATATTTTTTTTATTTAGTATGGCCGTGAGCTTCGAAAGCGTAAGTAATTATCGATGTCAAGGTGTTTTAATTGTCAAACGATAGATTTAGAAGAATCAACTTTTATTATTGTACGGCTAAAAAAAAGTCAGTTAAATTGACAAAATATTACTACTGTAACCACAAAAATTATGAAAATAGTAAACTACATAACTCTTCTCCATAAACCCCATCACTTTAAGCATGAATAAATAATAATACAATAATAAATAAATAATAAATCAGCTTCACGCTGTATCCCGCACACAGCAGTTGCGTGTTGAGTGGCAGAACTCAACGCCGCGCTTTTCCCTCGACACCAGAGCGAAGAAATGGAATACGTATACATTTCGTCTCCTCGAGTGGATCCCCACGAACCCACAATCAGTCGGTTTTACAGTCACACTTTGTGCCACTGCGCTACGACCAGCCTCAAATAATAATAACAATAAATGAATATCAATAAACATTCCAGCCTCGCTGAGATTGCATTATTTTATATAACAATCAATTTCACGGTAACATACATACATGTAATTTTCTTTTTTTCTTTAATTTTTTTCCGTTTTCCTGGTTGTTACAATAACTCTGACAATAATATGACAATGGCATGAAGTGTGAGTGTAAACGTAACAGGTTATGGATTCGATTCCCAATCGCGAAAAATGAAACATTTAATATTTTCATTTCTTCGCTCTGGTGTCGAGGCAAAGTGCGGCATAGTGTTCCACCACTCAACATGCCTTCAGAATTCGGCGGAAAATGAGGCACGGAGTTTCTTAACACTAGGTTCCCTCTTCTACCTGCTGTATGCGGGATACAGCGTTAAACTGTTTTTTTTTTAAATGGTTAAGCCAGTCTATAATCTTTCATATGATATGTTTACCTGAGAAACATTACGAGAATACAATGTATTTGTATATATAAATGCTCGTATTGCAATCGACACATAGTGCACCTAACTTATCCATTGTTCGGTGTGAAACCATAGACAAAGGTGTCTAAAATTAAGGTTAAGGACGATGCAATATTTCATATAAAAATTTAGCCTCGCCAAATTATTATCATTATTTTTTTTTAACTCTGTCATTATTTTTATGCAAGAAATATATAACTGTCTATATAGTGTTGTGAAAGATAGTATATTGACCAAAGGCTAGTTTCGATATTTATTTTTTTTATATTTCGTCATTAATTTGTGATTGACGCGATGCGAATATGAAAGCGTTATGCTTATATATAGATTTTTTATTTCAGTTTCACGCTTGACCTCACATATTGTTATATGATGAATAGGATACGTTGTAAGCCTTAGGATACGTAGGAAGAATTCAGCGTCAAGACTTTCCGGCAGTGGAGGATTTCAACGCCGTGCTCTATTTTGCCATAGCGAAAAATGAAAATATTTCCTTTTTCCAACAGGAATGGAACCCAAAACTCTTAGTAAAAAAAACAGTATATATTTATTACATAACTATATTCAGGTTAACGTCTAATCACAGTTACGTAACGGAACCCTTTTCATATATCGCAAACCGTTTCTTTTGTTCCATTGTAGGTAATGGAGCTGCTGTTGTGCATATCTATTTTATATATAAAGAGGTAAAAGTATAGAGCAATTCATAAAACATAAGCGTATTGTTTATTGAATTTCCTTTTTTAAATATCGTGGATGGAAGAAAAAATATGAAAAAGTACTTCCTCGGATACATTTTTGTATAAAAAAATATTTGGAAACTAACAAAATTACTATAGTTTGAAAATAATTTAATATTTAGAATGATGCTATAATGGCGTAGCGTTGAGTTCCGTCTCTACTCAATTCGCGATAGATTTCCTGTGTCTACTGAGCTCTGCGAAATATACATTTTTAAATATAACTTAACGTGTTCCACAGAAACAAGATATGTAGACAATGTAAGGAAACCGCGATTGTACGTGCATTCACCCTTAGGCACGCTAAATTACCGCCATTAAGCATTTCACTAATGACCAGGTGCTCTATATTCACTATAAATATAATATACAAATATATTATTTTCGTCTCCCTTTTCGTCTTTTACTACCTAAATTTATTAAAGTCTTAGTTTAGCATTTTAGATTGTTAAAAGAAAGAAAAATACGAGTCTATGATATATATAGTAAAATAGAGTCCGTCGTGGCGTCGGTAATGCGATGGTAGTCGATTTCCACTCAAGGGAATGATATATTTATTTAAATTTATATTTCTATTTCTTCGCTCGGGTGTTCTGACAAAATGCGACGTTGATTTCCGCCACTCAACATGCAATTCCTCCAGAATTCGGTGGAAATGGGGGAACGGAGTACCTTAGTCTAGGTTCCCTCTGCCTACCCTACTGTATATGCGATACAACGTGAAGCTGATATTTAGAAACAGAAAATGAATGAATATTTCTTATTAAAACATTCACCACGTAATATACCAGTTTAAGAGATACAATTACAACGACCTTAACTCACAGACGTAATCAATCTAGAACCATATTAAACATTTTATTCGAGATAAAATGACTTTAGCCCATAACTTTGATGCCTCATAAGGAATAAATAATTTGATCTATGTTAATTAGTACCTTACTTCTTTGAAAATTGCTATGAAACATCGTGGGAATAAAGAAAATAAGTTAAATTTTATAGAAGCATTCTGAAAATGCAATACAGTTGTGAGATTTTGAATTGATGTGATGAATGTGGGTTCAATTTTTGGTTGGATTAATGTTTATTTATTATATAACAGCCTTACCCTTTTTCTCATATTACAGAATAGGCAAAGGGAACCTAGTGTCAAATTTTCGAGACAGCATGTTAAGCGGCGTGTCTCAACGCCGTGCGTAAGCCAAAATAAATTAAACACAATCATTCTATCGAGTGCACAATGCCAGCCTCAATTATCTTTAATATATATAAATATTTTAGTATTAAACAAAAAGCTGCCAATTCTGTAAAAGAAATCGAATTTCAAGTACATATAAATAGCACACTTATATCAGTCTTTTTATTTTAGCGCCAACACTTTTAGAACTATAAAATAGCTAGCAATTTATCGACCTTGTTTCAACGAATGGGTCAAGTCACTCAGTTGCGTGGAACACGCCTTTGTTACTGTAGTGCATTTGGAATATTTTTTACCGGTTTCAGCTTTTTGTGCGTATCTACTAACTGATATTGGATAATATAATTCCAGTTTAATTTTTAAATAGAACTTGTTAGCGAGTTAGTTATCCGTGACAAAATAATCTATTAATTATCCGCGTACTATAAACATTATAATTTATTTAATTTTAATTGTAAATAAAATATTTTTCACTTTGTATATATATTATAGAGTTGCTTGACGGCTTAATAGTAAATATTAATTAACACGTACATATATGGTAAAATAAACATTTAATTAATTGATAACTTTTCGCTTCGCTCTCTGTGATAATAATCACTGAAATAACATATATTTTGCTTATTATAGTAATCACAACGGCATAAAGCTCATTTTGCTATACGAAAAACATCCAACTTATTTAGAAAACTATAAATATATGGTAGTATCGTAAAACTACAGCGCTACCGTGCGTGCCTTAAACTAATCAGTTCATATTTAGCAACGGTTATCACAGGTTCTTAAACAAGACCAGACACGATATAAAAAGTGAAAGGTATTATTAATAGTCACTACACATTACATTTATGAATCAGTCAATAAGTCTACTTTAGTATAAATCAAACTTAAAATACTAACATTAAATCGGGCTTAGCTGACGCAAGGTAAACTTATCGTTAAGTGAAAAACGAATGTAATGATGATAATATTGTTCAATTATATATTTAAGTTTTGTTTTATTCAAACTTTAAAATTAAACCAAAGGTCATTTAAGGTGAGAGTTCAGTCAGTTAAGGTCAGAGTGTACGAGGGAACCCAAGACACTCCGCCATTAAGACACTCTCTTCCTTACTACCCATCAAATTTTCGAGGCATTGCGCATTGAGTGGCGGAACACAACGTTGCGCCTTGTCTCGACACCAGAGTAAAGAAATGAAAACATCAATTTTAAATAAATATTTCATTTTCTCGAGTGGGGATCGAACCCAAATCCAGTCGCATTTACAGTCACATATTTACGCCCCTGCGCCACGACTGGCCACTGGCCTATCTATTGTTGCACTTTATTTGAACATTAAATCAGTTATTAGAAGCAAAATGTATGTAACTTTTAACTTTTAGGGCCATATTTTTGATTCTAATGTTTGCGAAAAAACATTCCGTGTTGTGGAGGAGGAACCTACGCAGCGATTTCGACACCAGAGCGAAGAAATGAAAATATAAAATATTTCATTTTTTGAGCGAGAATCGAACCCACAACCTATTGTGTTTATAGTCACTAGCTTGTGCCACTACGCCACGACAGGCCTCAAAAGCACACATACTTATTTTATATTAGGCTTATATAAACAAAAAATAAATCTCCGTGATTATTTAACACTACATTCAATGAAGCCGTTAAAGCTGTAATTAAGGCTATTACGATTAGACGAGATAAAAAAAGCCTATGAATTATTAAAAATGTAAATGGACTCCTTCTTAATGATTCATCTATATCTCCATTAACAGATGGACAACACGTGTTTTTATGATTGTGAGTTTGATAAGTATTAATTAGAGCCCTTGCCAAAATTAGCTTCACGCTGTATCCTGCACACAGCAGGGTACGCAGGGTAACCTAGTGTTAAGACTCTCTTTTCTCCATTTTCTGCCAAATTCTTTAGGTACCAGAGCAAGGAAATGAAAACATAAATATTTCATTTCCTCGAGTGGCGATCGAATCCACAACCAGTCGCGTTTACAGCCACACACTCGTGCCGCTTCGCCACCACTGGCCTCCATCAACGGTAATTAACACTTATTTTTTGTGATTGTGAGTTTGATAAATATTAAATGAGGCTGTTGCTATAACAAAGAGGATTATTTTAAGCTTGGTTAAGCATATTAAACTAATTACAATTAATTATTGTTAAGGCGTTAGCTCCGTAGTACGTGGGAGTGTGGTACAGTAATACCATATTACGCAAATCCAATCATTCTGCAGTGCATTTATATCGTGTTTATTACAGATTTTATAGTTTGAATTTATATTTCCATTTCTTCGCTTTGGTGTCGAGGCAAATCGCGGCGTTTAGTTCTGCCACTCAAAACGCAATGCCTTCAATTCGGCAGAAAATGGGGAACGGAGTGTCTTAACACGAGGTTCCCTCTGCCTACCATGCTGCCTGTGAAGCTGATTTTATAGTTTGATAGCTGCCGAGGGCTATCCATAGACAAATCGATGGTACAGACTTCAAATTCCAATACAACAATATTTCAATGTTAATTGCTCGGATCTAACTCCCAAATACCACGTCGATATCACGGCTGCTATATTTGATATTTTTATTATAATTTATTTTCTCATTTTTATAAAAGATTTAGATAAAGACGGTTCCAAGATCAAAATATAAAAAGAGAGAGAATCTGTTATATGTTTTTTGAACTTAGAACTACATCAATCAGCTACTATCTAGACACGTTGAAATACGCTATAATATACTTCCACAAAATTAAGTATATTTTTAAATGGTGAAATGTAGTAGTTATAATATATAACGAAAACCCATGTTGAAATAATGCTATTGCAGTCAGTGGCAGTGGACTAATAACTAACTATTTGAACCAAGAGACAAATCAGTCTTTCTATGTTTTATGAGTTCACATAATCATAAATAAAATACTAAATTTACAAACATAGTATTGCTATGACAGTAATACACAATTTACTTTATCTAAAGTTAAAGTTTTTTTTTTTTTATTAGCTTCACGCTGTATCCCGCACACAGCAGGGTAGACAGAGGGAACCTAGTGTTAAGACACTCCGTTCCCCACTTTCTGCCGAATTCTGGAGGCATTGCGTGTTGAGTGGCAGAACTCAACGCCGCGCTTAACCTTGATACCAGAGCAAAAAATGGAAATATAAATTTAAGCAAATATTTCATCTCCTCGAGTGGGGATCGAACCCACAACTAGTCGATTTTGCAGTCAAACCTCGTGCCACTGCGCCACGACCGGCCTCCAAAAAATAATTATTAGAGAAAATTCCCCAGCCATACTACCAAATTGAGTTAGTCTCCAGCACTCACGTCGACTTTAGAAATGAACTGTTTCTTATGTGAAATCGCAATCACCTTAAAGTCCATTTAATATTTTGACATTACAGGTGGTTTTACGACACGCAGGTAAAAACAAATTGACAGTTTGCAGTGTAGTAGTATAATTATGATCTGGAATAATGTGAGCAATTCCGCTCGAAATTGATTCGAAAGGCTTCGTTTACCCGCCGGTTGGGTTGACACTATATTAATTTTGTGTCAACGTCAACTAGCTGTAAGAGATAGATTAGTTTGAGAACTAGTGTTTTTTTATTTTATTAGTATTAAAGATTGAAAGTATTAAGCATATCGTAAGTGTGATCTCATCTCATACTTGGCTCTCTGTTTTTATTGGGCTATCGATTTATTCCATAAGATTCACGCTGTATCCCGCATAGCAAAGTGGTAAGAGGGAACCTAGTTTTAAGACACTTCCGTTCCCCATTTTCCGCCGAATTTTGGATGATTTATGCAGTGAGTGGCGGAACTTAACGCTACACTTTGCATCGTTAATAGAGCTAGGAAATGAAGATATTATTTTTTATCTTCCCAAGTGAGAACCTACAACTGTTGCGTTCTTATACCATAATAAATGCATAAATTTCAGCATTTAACTTAATCTATCCATGAAAGCGCCCTATCAATAAGCCTAAATAAAAATTTGAACCCCAACCTCCATACATACGATACAATACTAAAACGTGTGATATTTCTATTGATTTACATCGTGTTTCCTCTCTATACACCGTTAGCTACGTAAATTCGATTTGAGTTTTAAGCATCACTAAAGTGTCCGCTTTCACTTCGCGCTTGGATGCACACGATTGTCTAGTCTTAAGTAAAAGCTGCATTATCTGAATAGCCGATAAAAATTTAGTTGCATTAAAATGCATATTGGGTAAGAATGACGTAAGTTATAGAAATAAACATTTATATATATTTAGGAAAAGAAATAAACATAAGGTCGTAGTCAGTCGTGGCGCAGGGGCACAATCGTGTGATCGTGACAGGTTGTGGGTTCGATCCCCTCTCGAGGAAATGAAATATTTAATTATTTCTTCTCTCTAGTGTCAAGGCAAAGCGTGGCGAGGATTTCCGCCCCTCATCACGCAAAGCCTCCAGAATTCGGCGGAAGGTGGAGAGCGGAGTGTCTTAACACGAAATCCGCTTCGTACGTGACGCTAAACAACAATAAGTAGAATATAAAGGAATAATAAAAATAAGAAATTTAAGTCTTAATCTTATATATTTTTTAAACAAATTATGATTAACGCTAATAATCAATCAACTACGACAAATGGGCTGTCTAGAAAAACTCTTACCAACCATTACCTAATATAGCTAATACATAATATATGCTTAAGCGATTTTTTTTTTCACTTAATAAGCGTGAGCTAAATTTTTTCTACTAATTTTATTCTATATATATATATATATATATATATATATATATATATATATATATATATATATATATATATATATATATATATATATATATATATATAAAAATTTTT
>DWQW01010454.1:0-12131 GCA_018249695.1 Heliconius erato demophoon
ACGCGCGCAAGGAAAACGAGTAAAAAGATTTTTCCCGGGTAAATCAGTAAAATCGATCACTGAAAGTCCAATAAAAATTAGTTCAGTTATTTTGGATATTAGCTCGGGGAAATAGAAAGACAGACAGAGACAAAATTATTAATAATGTAGCTGGTTTTGTTTAGTTTTTTTATTAATATTTTACTATGGTTACGTTTACTTATATTTTTTTTATTTAAATTAGTTACATATTTTCACAAACAATTTTCTAAATATATCTATAAGCATTCGTAAAGTTTAAGCGGGCGAAGCCGCGTCCGGGTCCGCTAGTTATACTATATATCGAATCTTTTTCCGAACTGCTTGATTGTGCTAAATGTTTTGGTGCTGCTATATGAAAACTGTTTTAAAATTCGTAGCATAGTTTCAAAGAACAAAGCTAAGTGGGAAGTAACTATGCTTTACACTGAAAAAACATAAATATAAAGGAGAATTACATTTTTTTTTCGTACATTTCTTACAAAAATATAAGATTTTGTGCCTCTAAATAAAATAAAATAGTCTTTATATCTTAAAAAAAATCATTTACAATAAACTTAATTTTTTACATTTATTTTATTTATTATAAGGACACCTCTGCGAGTGACCTCCTCCTCCGAAGAATTCCATTTATTTCTATCTTGGACTATTTGCATCTATGATATGCCTCCCGTTTTGTTAATTTAACGACTATTTTGAGTTTTCAAGGCCTTTTTCGCACTGCCTGATTGCGCTGGATGTTTTGGAATAACATCCAGAACAATCATGCAGTGCGACTGTATTTTGTGTATCTACTTATTAGTTTGAATAGAGTAGAGATTATATTTTTATAGCTCTTTATTTTTAGTATTCAATAGGAGATGTCCTCTCTAGAAGACGTTAATAAATTCTCGGATAAAATGTTACGTTTTTTTGTTTGTATTTTATCAAGCATTCGTGCGTCTTGAAGACTTAGACATTCGTATTTCGTAATTTTGTACTAAGTTGTCAACTTAGAAAACACATGTTTTTCTTTTCTCTGCAAAACATAGCGCCAGTGCATCAATATTTTCCGAAGCATCGGTTAGAAATATTCATGATTTCGCAAAATCGAGTACTTTATCTAACATTGCATTACAAAACTGTAGGCGTCGCGTTTCTACCGGAAACGGTATCGGTCCAATTATATACAGACAGAAAATATATTTTATATTTTTAATGTTTCTGTCAGCTCTAATAGTCGCCAATAAGATGATAGGGTCCCTGAGGTTAGTATTTTAAGTATACTTATTCGTACTGATATAACAAATTAAATACTATGCGGTATATAAGGCCAATACCTACTGTGGTGTTAATTTTTTCTTAAATTTGAATAACCTGTGCTACTTGTAGTTGTATAAGATCGTAATAATTTAGTAGTTTATTTAATCTTCTAATTAGTAATTTAGTTATTATTGATATTTATACTGTTGCTATATAAGCGCTCATTATAATTGTCATTCTCAATGTGGATTAGATATACATATCGTTTGTCAAGCCACATGTTGAAGATGACAAGGTGATTATCGCTTAAAGCTCCTACGATCGAGAATCAATATCCTAATATTATATATCCTATTAATATTATAAATGTTAAAGTTTGTGAGCATGTATGTTTGTTACACTTTCACATAACATCTATTGAACAGATTTAAATGGAGCTTTAGATGAACTTGAGGGCAGTCGTGGCGCAGGGGCACTAAGTGTGACTGTAAAAACAACTGGTTGTGGGTTCGATCCCCACTCGAGGAGATGAAATATTTACTTAAAATCGCTCTGGCGTTGAGATTTGCCACTGCACGCAATGCCTCCAGAATCCAGCAGAAAGTGGGGAACGGAGTGTCTTAACACTAGGTTTCCTCTGTCCTCTGCTGTGTGCGGATACAATTACCGTAATATTAATTAAATATGAAGAATCGCCCAAAACTTAATTGCTGTTAAACAACTTACAGCCAACTCTTTTCATAGAACGCGCCTATGGGTCCCGTAATGGCCACTTTAATGGGCAAGCTTTCATGATTTCAGGTTATCAAATCATAATTTAATGTTATTACACCCATAAAGAAGACCCTATCGCATATTATCACCCACCATATTATGTTTGCTTTTCTTATTAGAGCGTAAGCATATTAAAGGTTTGCTATTAACTCTTTTATATACTTACACTTATTTTTTTGAAGTGTCAATTTTTTTTGATGATATAAGATTAATAGGTTCTTTTTTGTGTTAATTTCGAAAACGGCTTATTTCGTTTGTCGTGACGTTGTAGAGAAATGTCTAAATATACATTTATATTACAATTAGCCGTCTTTAGCTATATTTTCTTTTTTCGCTTCACGTTGTATCCCACACATCAGAGTAAGAAATATTTTATTTTCTCGGGTGGGAATCGAACCCACAAACTGTTGCGTTTACAGTCCGGCTACTGCGCCACGACTGGCCTCAGCATAATAATGTAGAAGAATTATAATCAGCATAATAATGTAAATAAAGCTTAGAATAATAATGTAGATTATTTTATGTACTTAAAATTAAAACATTTTTTTTTAAGTAACTTTACCCAAATTTAGAAATTTTGTCAAACGGTATGTCTAATTAGATAGTGTGCAGCTCAAAGGATTGCAAATAACGAGACTATGTGGCATACTCAAAGTGCTTGATTGGTGTTTAGTTAATCGCAAGTTCGTAGTATATTACTTAACGGATGTGGCTTCATATATTTTGCAAATTAAAAATAACTCTCTCTATATGTCAATATTATCAAAGAAAAATATTTTTCAGAAGCGGGATTTGATGAAATACGTTTTCTAAAAAATATTTTTGTTTCCTAAGTTCAAAATTAAATTTTATAAATGTTACGAATGTTGAATGACAATTGTAAGCAATTTCTGGAAAGTAAAAAGCTACAAATATGCTAAGTTGTAAGCAAGGATGGAATTTCGATGTAGTTTGATAAGAACGTATGGCTTAGTGGTTAGATGGCTTAGTGCTGGGCTCGGCTATCTAGTGGTAACAATTCCCTCCCATCAGGTTCCTAAGTTTAATACATAGTCCCGAAATGCCAAATTGGAGTTGGCACAGGTTCATTATGGTTATGATAATCATAATATACCTTTTTAAAATCCTCGTATTGAGTTCTTGAATTTGATACCCGTATTCGAAACGATTTTTTTTTTTCACTAAGTCCAATCGCGTCCCACAGCCGTCATGATTGTTTTTTTAACGTCATTTAACCTCAATTATGGCTTAGTATTTGAAGTTCTTGTTTAATATTGTAAATAATCATTAAATCTATAACCAACTATTTTTATATAACTTTATTTATCTACTGTAGAATCTTTCGGTTAAAAGCTCCAATTGAAGTTGAGTTTTGTTAAAGCTATGGTGGTCAAATGCTAAATCGTATAGGTTATATTTCTGCAAAAAACTCTCACTATTTCAAATAAATGTATTATTAAAATATTTTTTTAAAAAGCAAATCGAAAAGATCGCGGAAAGAATGAAAATAATATGCAAATTTCATAAGTTTTATGGTACGTTTTAAAGGTTACGCCAAATTGCGTCACGAACTTTTCAGCTGTAGATTTCTTACATCCAAAACTTTGTATAACAATCTATCATGCCTATACAGGGGTTGAAACTTATCTAATAACATTAGTTAAAGTGCAACGTACCATACTCCGCGTTTTTACTGGGCGTGGCGGAGAGGCACAAAGTGTGTGAACGCGACTGGTTGTGGGTTCGATCCCCACTTGAGAAAATGAATTATTTACTTAGAATTTATATTTCCATTTCTTTGCTCTAGTACTGAGGCAAAGAGCGGCCTTAACTTTCCATTTTCTCAATACGCAATGCCTCTAAAATGTGGCGGAAAGTGGGGAACGGAGTGTCTTTACATTAGGTTCCCCCTGCTCTGCCCAGCTGTGTGCGGGATACAGCGTAAAGTTGATTAATTTATTTATTTCCCATTTCAAGCTACTTTTGAGCCCTGCACAACTCGTAAACCTACATGCCTGCATGAAATTTAGTCTAGGTATTTGAAATTTAGCACATTAGTTAAACCCCCGATGGTTATTTTTATATTAACGTTTAAAAACTGGTTTTTGACTGACCCATTCACTATATAAAAAATCTTACCCACTTCTGGGTGAACTAGAAACGTGATATGGAAACAAAAGTTATAATGCATATGTACAGGAAAAATCTGAAAACAAATAATTATAATTAGTAATTGATAATTACTATGAAAAAAGTTAAGTATGATCTAACATCAAAGAACATGAAAAAAAACGATTTTAAAAATAATAATGTAATGACTAATAATAGTATTTTTTTTACAAAAACCAATCATGGCATATCATTACTTTTTGTAAAGAAATGATTACGCAGTTGATAATTGTCTGGCAGAACCCATATCAGCGATTTGAATCTCTGTTAGTAACCGGTGAAAACGACCTAAATCTACGGGAATTACCCTTTAGATTTTGAATACGCGGGAAGTTTTATAAAAAATGCACATGTATATTTTAATAAACCATAAACTTGTATATTTTAATAGAGTGGACTTAGAGACAGACGAATAAAGAAGAGATTCTATAAATCTTCTATTTTTTTCTTTTACGAGGTATGGAATTCAAAAATTTACGAATTAATCTAATTGTATATTAAATAAAGTAAATAAAAAACAATTTGGTAGTAAAATAATTTAAGTCTATCATTTTATGGAAGTGGATAATAAATAACCGAGTGGCTTTGCCATTAATTTCTTTCTTTTAAAAAATATAAATATTAAAATTAACTTATTCACTTACTTTTTTGAAAGAAATGAAGAAATGACGGAATGCAAGATCAGTGTAAATGGTAAGATATTAGAACAAGTGAATGAAGTGGTATACTTGGGAAGTATGTTGAGTGGAGATGGAAGATACGAGATGGATGTGGAAAGGCGTATTGCTGCCGGTAACAAGGTTAACGGAGCCTTAGCTGCATTGATGAGACGGCGAAACATCAGCACAGCTGCGCGTTTGGCCGTACACAATGCAGTTTTGGTACCGACTCTGTTATACGGCAGCGAAACGTGGGTATTACAGAAAAAGAATGAAAGAAAGATGATTGCTGTGGAGATGCGATCTCTACGTAGGATATGCGGAGTCAGCTTAGCTGATCGAATCCGCAATGAAGAGGTACAGAGAATAGCAGGTACTAGCGAGTATGTCACGGTGAGAATAAAGAAGAACGTGCTCAGCTGGTTTGGGCATGTCGAACGAATGAGTGATGAAAGAATGGAAAAAAAGATTTATGATAGATAAGTGAGCGGTAAGAGAGGTAGGGGGAGACCTCGGTTGACCTTCGAAAACACAGAATCGAAGATACTGGAGGAAGGTCACGTAAAAAGCATGAGGACCCCACGAGGGCATGTATGAAGAGGTTGATGACAGTGGATGAGGCGAAAGAGGTAGACCGTAGCGTTTGGCGCTCCGTTCTCTCTGACTACACCGCTAGGGATAAAGCTTGAAGTTATAGTATAGTATAGTAGTAAAATAACTTAGGAATATTTATTTAAATTTAATTTTAAAGCAAGTGGCACTTTGATGGCTTAGTTCGATTCTTGCACGCGGTTATTTTTGTATTTTTAATATTATAACCAGATATGGAAATTTAGTTAGTTTTCACTAAATAATAATATAGTAAAAAATATTAAAATAAATGTGATTCGGGTACCATTTTTATGTCGCATTGTCTTGTTATTAGAGCGAGGAAATAAAAATATTAAATTACTCGTTCTATCGACTGTGAATTGAACCCACAACCATAGCGCTTACGTCGTGTGCGTCACACGCCACTGCGCTACGCCTATCCCCTATTTTCTTCTTAAATCAAATCAAATCAGCTTCACGCTGTATCCCGCACACAGTAGGGTAGGCAGAGGGAACCTAGTGTTAAGACACTCCGTTCCCCACTTTCTGCCAAATTTTGGAGGCATTGCGTATTGCTTGGCGGAATCAACGCCGAACTTTGCCTCGACACTAGAGCGAAGAAATGAATATATAAATGTTAATAAATATTTCATTTCCCCGAGTGGGGATCGAACCCACAACCAGTCGATTTTACAGTAACACTTTGTGCCACTGCGCCACGACTGGCTCTTAATATATAAAATAAGCATATTCTTTAAAATATTTCGTGAAACCTTCTAGAACAAATACACTATTACTATATCTCATCTGAAAATTCTGTATAAGATGCTGTCTGTCTGAGCATCGATTACTTGACGTCATGGCGCCGTCCAGGCGAGCCTCTTAGTCGCCGACGCACCCTGAGGGATGCGACCCCAATACAAAATTTTATTGCGCATGTTTTGGCGCAGTGAACTGTTTACACTATTATTGACGATGTATTGTGAAAATATTACCTTTTTATATGATATTATAATACATTTATTTGCCTTCGTTGCTACATATTAGATTGTTTAAAAATAGAATAAATAAAATAAAAATTAGCTTCACGCTGTATCCCGCACACAGCAGGGTAGGCAGAGGGAACCTAGTGTTAAGACACTCCGTTCCCCACTTTCTGCCAAATTCTGGAGGCATTGCGTGTTGAGTGGCAGAACTCAACGCCGCGCTTAACCTCGACACCGACACAGGAATGGAGTATCTTAATACTAGATTCCCTCTGCCTACCCTGCTGCGTGCGGTATACAGCGTGAAGCTGATTTATTTTATTGTATTTTAATTTTACAATCTTTTTACTATAGTTATCACCGAACGGTACTGTGTCAGGAACGGTCATCATAACTTTACAAAAACTATTTTATGTAAGCCCCTAAGTAACTGGATTGGACACTCAACTACTAATGCTAAATTTTAAGTATTCTCTCTAACTATAAATTCTGTCATTTGTCCCTGTTGCATAAGCTTACAATAATATTATTTCTTATTTGACCTTCATGTCATATTTAGTTAAATAATACAACAACAAAAAATTCTGTATATAATTCTATTTAAGTCGTTCGTAACGTCTCTACTGCAATACTTAATATATCGGCGTAGGAAAAAATATAATATAAATATATATTTTTTATAATAACAAAATAAATTTTGAAGCGATTTTATCTTAATGTAACATTGAAAACTTATAAAAGATTATCATAATAGATATAGATATACGAAAAGATCAATTAATGATATATCATTATATGAGGTCATATTGGTGGGCATATTAAGACTAAGGTGAAGCCTTGAAGTTATTTGTCCTATTCAACCTTGATTTTAGCGATTATCTGTTTTCTCGTTCTAGTAACCTCGAATTGTCAGATGACGTCAGAGGTGCCAGGAAGTCGCGTCGGTTAGTCGCTAACGTTTCTTATTTCTATATTTCAGAACTTGAAAAACCTATGATATTTCTTTTTACTTAATATGTAATCCAGCGTGATGAAGTAACTTTAATTAATTAAACTATGTTGTTTCTAATGTATAATAAGCATTTTATTTTGAACACATATATATACATATGTATGTAGGTTTCAATCCCAAATTCGTAGGTACTGTATTTTTCCTTTCTAACTATAGAATAACACAAAAAAAAATATTTAAAAAAATGTATTTAATCTGCTTTCTATTTTTATATAAGTAAATATTTCTAATTATTTATAAAATTTCACATTCACAATAAATATGAAAAAAAACCGAAGGTTATTCAACTTATTTCATCCCAAGGGGCTAATCTTACTTCCTGCTCCATATGTTAGTTAAAAAAATTACAAATATTGGTAATTAGGAAATGTATGTGATTATATGAAATGTTTTGCCTTATAACACGCAGTGCATAGAGTGGGGAACGAAGTGTCTTATCACTAGGTTACTCTGCTTACCTCCTATCTGCGAAACATGTCGTAAAGCTAAAAAAAATATTATATTAGTCTTTATTTCATGTTATCTATTAACAATAAAGTTATTTTTACTTATTTAGAAAACGTATAAAAATTTGAACGTAGCAGGACTCGAACCCGCGCCTCCTGGAAACCGACCAGGAGGACCAGGAGGCGCGGGTTCGAGTCCCGCTGAGTTCAAATTTTTATAAGTTTTCTAAATAAGTATTTTTCTTTCCTAAGTGTGGAATAACACTTCAAAAATATTTAAAGTTATTTTTTCTCTCCATACAATTTTTATATAATTTTGGGTACTTTTATTCCTTTGTTCAAACTTCTGTTTAATTACATTATGTTTATAATAAGGTTATGAATTATATATCTAATGTTGAAAAAAATATTTTCATTTACCTATATTTATATAAAATACGTATACGTATATAATAATATACGTACTTTTTGAACGCACAATTATTGCGTTCAGTCTTTTATGTTTTATTTGCGATACGATGAAAACAACAATATTTTCTTCAATTAAGCCTAAAAAAGCTTCTTCTGTAACCTGAATATATTTTTAATAGTCGTGTAGACTGACAGGATTTTTTCATGGGTTTATATTAATTAAACGATTTTTTGCTTCTACTTCATAGTATAGCTGTTTCAATCTCGTTAACGAGGCGCTCCCAAAACAACCACAGCCATACAGTGTAACCCCAATAATATAAGGTATGTACGTATATTTCTAGTCACAGACAAAAATATCTAAAGCCAAGCGGTCACAATTATGTTACACTTCATAAAATTGTGAAATATATAGTAGAGTGGTCTATAGGATAATGGCTAGAATGAAAATGTCACAATTGTAAAAGCTAAAGTAAAGTTGAAATAAATAAAAACTTGTACTTCTATCAAATATAATAGCCCAAGATCTCAGGGCCGCCAGACCTACGTCATTTTAGCAAAGTTGAAATTTTGAGGACTATTAGTCTAATTAGTAGTTAATACGCCAAATAAAGGTATATCTCAGCCTGGAAGGATGTTTGCGTCATTGGTTTGGTGGGTGCTTATATAAGTCTTGAAATAGTCCGTAAATGTAGATTATATAGTATAACATATTTTGCTCTAACTTTAAAGAATATTTAAGTCATCTCGCAAGATTAAAGGGCCACGTAAAGGGTCTGGTAATAATAAATATTCATTTTTTATATTATTCTTAACAACATATTTAAATACGAGCGCTTGTTCTTTAATGTAGGCGAGTGTGTACCTCAAGTTAGCGCTGCCACTGTAAGGGCCCCACTTTCAAGTTAGTAAGTACGCATACCGTCTTAATCCATTAATCCTCAGAATTTCAGCTTTGCTAAAATGACGGAGTGTAACTGTAATCCCAAACTCCTTTGAAAATATTATTTAATAAATAATGCCTTGGCTCGTGATGTGTCTAGTGGTTAGAACGGTTTATAGTTGTGATCGTGAAGAACCCAAAATCTTTCAGAGATTCAGAGGATTCAGAGGTATTAAGGATTTTATATTATGCCATTAGAAGGTATCGCTTTAATAATATATTTGCCATCAGAAGTTGTTCTTGTGTCAGTTATTTAGATAACTGGTAACTTGACAATATGACATTGTCATAACTCGAAGCTCGTCCGAAGAAAAGCCAAGAGCGCGTCCTATATTCCTCTCCACTATAACTGCGAACTAGCTATAATAAAAGGAAGAAAGAGTTCGGGCACCGCCCCGCTCCTAAACCGTGAGTTCCGACCAGACCGCAGCTTTACAGTCATCGTTGAACCTTCCGAGACGTTTGTGTGTGATCTATCCGAAGGTACTTGTTACACTTGTTTATATTAAGATTGTATTAGAATGGTGATTCGTGATGTTGATTGATTTGTGATATCAATATAAGTCGTTGAAACGAATGCACTACTGCAAGGCGGCCGATATGTTAAGTAAACGCACGGCACACACCCCACAGTCGTGTCTCGAACCGTAGGCGGACACTACTACATACACCAGAGTTCCAGGACATAAAAAAGCACCACACACTCGTATGAGACGGGTGGACACTACTACATACACCGGAGCTGGGACATAAAATAACACCACACACCTACTAGTCGTATACCAAGTCGTAGAAGTGGTATCCAAAATATCAATGGCCAATGCCATACACACATAGCTTACGTATCGCGAGCGTACTGAGAGACGGCATCAGCCTCGACCCCATCACGTCAGCTTTCGCGACGTCAAGCAACATTTAATATTATAATAATGGTCAATGATCACTTTGAACCACAATATGTGTCGCTCCTACACATATTTTGCCTTTATAAGAATTTCGAACCTAAAAGATCGTGTCATCATAGGCTTCGAAATATATATTATATTTATAATATACTTGGTACGAGTCTTTATGTGCATCATATTTATTAGTACCGAAGTACTTAAGAGTTCGACTCGATCGCTGCCTTCCGAGCATCACCACCACTTATATAGGCGGAACGACGGTTGCGACACTCGGGACGACAATACACGAACTTGTCTCGATTAATGTGGTATTATAAATATATAGTTTGTACTATTCATAATTAACTATGTTATTTATGTGTATAGCCATGCATATTTTATTTTATTTATTTATTATATATTTAACTTATACCTAAGGTACATACTGTTACAGGAGGTCTGGGATCTCAGTATATAACTACATAACTATTCATTTACTAATCTGCATTACTATAATTTTCTAATAATAATATCATTTAAAAAACAATATCCACATCTAACATACCTATAGTGAAAAGTAAAGTTTCAGCCAATTCAATAAAACTGTTATTAATAAACGTAAACATTATATTAAACTGTATAGCTTTTTTGTTAAAAAACAATTAAAATAAGACACAAAATGTTAATGAAAACTACAATAGTGAAAACTGCAATCAAACCGGTTAAGTCTGTGAGATTAGTGTGAACAAACGTACAGGCAAACCGACAAAAAAAAATGTTTTTGTTTCTAATATGTTATTTAATGCTACCAATAACATTTCTTCTTATATATCTTTCATGTACAGACACCAATCCATTACGATTTTATTATAAGAATAGATATAGATAGATGTTGTATTAAGATAGTTCTTAAATAATAGTTCATAATTACATCGTTGGTAATATATAATTAATTATAAGTCAGTTGGTTATATTTCTTAAAATTATATATTTGAATTTACTATTTTTATGTTCAATGACATCTAATTAAAGTGTGAATAGAAAAAAAATAGGAAAAATATGTGTACTGCTTGATTTCTTCTCTTGTAATATTAATTTTTTTTCTGTACCCAGGAAATGTCGAAATATCAGTCTTTGATTTTCCATTTATAAAAACTAGAAATTACGATGAGAAATTGTTTAAACAAGAGATCCGATTTGTATCTGCAATGTATGTTTATTTACTAATAATATTAAATATTTCAAAGAACACTGGATACTATGAATAAATAGATTACCCTCTTTTTGACAGTGATAAAATTCTAGAACCACGTTCGCTCCTATACTAGTTTATATGAGACAATACTGTAATATCTACTTATTAGATACTTAGAATTGAGTACTATATATTTTTATGTTTAGAAATATGAGAAGAATATTAATAATCACCATATTATTTTCTCCATTTCGAATAGAAATAATATGAAAATCGTTTATATTCTCCTCGTATTTCTATAATACTTTAATGTATATGATAGCAAATTTGTAAGTCTTTTTTGTTATTCGTGTGAAATTTAACATTTGAGCGCTAAATTTTATTTAAGCGTTGCTTCATTGTATGTCAATATATTTAATTATCATATACTTATATACAGGGTGGAAGTGTAAGCACCACATTAAATGAAACCACAGTTTTAACTACTCTATAAAAGCCTAATATAATTCAGAAAAAAATAAATTCCCAAAAATGAAAAAGTTTTTTTTCTAACAAAATAAATAATAAAATTGTCATTTTAAAACAAAACACCATTTGTAAGGATGACGCACGCACACATAAACCTATCAAAGGAACACCACCATTTCGAAATCGAGTCGTATGTATTGGCGATAAAGTTCAAAATTGTTTAACCTTTAGTAGTATTTTTGTAGTAGTAAGTGTTTATGTTATTGGGATCTATACGTAATCGCGTCACACGAAATACAGGTATGGATAAAAATCGTGAAATGAAAAAAAAAT
>DWQW01010455.1:0-12131 GCA_018249695.1 Heliconius erato demophoon
ACATCCTTGTTTTGTTGTGAATAATGCCTTATGACATCAGTTTCGTAACAAATATTATCAGTATTGTTACTCATCAGTTACGTTACGAATTCGAAAATGTACACTTTTCTGAGTATGACCCTTAAATATTTTTAGCAACTTCACGTTTTTACCAGCATAGTAGACTAGACTAGTATTAAAAGACAAAAATTCTGCCGAAATTTCACATTGCATGATATGTGGCGGAACTCAAACCACAAATTTATATGAGACAACCTTTAGAGTGTATCCTCTCTAAAGAAAAAACCAAAACCTCCTTCGGTTTTAATGTCAGTTAAAAGATAACTTAAAACATTGAGGCCAATCGTGGCGCAGGGGCACAAAGTGTGACTGTAAAATCGACTGGTTGTGGATTCGATCCCCGCTCGAGGCGATGAAATATTTACTTAAATTTATATTTCCATTTCTTCGCTCTGGGGGCCTCCAGAGTTCGGAAGAAAGTGAGGAACGGAGTGTCTTAGCACTAGGTTCACTCTGCCTACCCTGCTGTGTGTGGGATACAGAGTGAAGCTGATTTATTTTATTTTATATTTACTTAAAACTTTGAATTGAAAAGTTTCAAGAAAGTGAATTTCAAAATTAGTTTTACGTTTAAAAATTATTCTTCAAACAGTAAATGTTTATTTAACAGTAAAAGGGAACCCTTCTGAATATAAATGAGAGACAAGTTAAAGACAATATAGTTTATAAGTAACAGTAATAGTTCAAAGATCTGAGAAAATTTTGTTTATTCTATAGTTAGGTTAGTTTTCGATAGGAATTTTATGCTGTAATAGTTTCTCCCATTTTTGGTGAGGCTGTCGTGGCGCGACGTTACTGTCTCGGACTATAAACGCGGCGGTTGTGAGTTCGATTTCCACTGTAAGAAATGAATTGTCTTCGTTCTCTGGTAACAAGAACGAGTGCGGCGTTGAGTTCCAAAAGTAACACGCTAGGTCTCGAAAAATGGGCCTGTCCTACTATGCAGGGGCTGCCGTCATTTGGAAGTACTAATTTAAAATTACTAATTTCAGATAATTTCTATTTTATGACAAGAATATAAAATATTATTACAAGGTATTAATTTTTATAAGGTCACCTTATAAAAATGAATACCTTGTAAACCTTTCTTTCCTAAGTGTGGAATAAAACTATTAAAATTTTAAAAAAAGGTCACACCCTATTTAGTTTGATCAAAACATTTAGTCAAAAACACTAAATATGCTCTTGCGCCACTCAACACAATTTCTCATATTTATTTTATTTAAAGGAGAGTGACAAGAGATTCTCCCTGCATAGCCTGTTATATTCGGGATAAAGCTTGAAGTTGAAAAAGAAAATAAATATATAAATAATTTTCAATAGCTTAAATAAAATAAAAAAATATAAAAAAATTATCAAAATGATAACTAACTGTTTATCGCAACAGAAAATATCATAGATAAAGTTATCTAAATTTCTAATAAAAATACGAATAAAAATTTAGAGTCAGTAGTATGTGCCGAATAAAATTTAATATAAAATTTAATATGACTATAGTGTTATATTTCAAAGTACATGTCTTCGAGATTAAAAAACTTATTTGAGATAACCCTTTTGGAATTCGAATCCACGACTATTGAGCCGCTTTTTCTTCTTCTTATTTCATTTGTATGAATCCTTTTAAATTTTTGTCACCTTTATTTTACAGATAAATATATATATATATTATAATATTCATTTTTTAGGATTATTTGGCTAAAGTATTAAAGGACGGTTTCCAAGAGATGCTGGTTTCAAATCTAGGCTACGTTGAAATATAAATAATTTTATACGTTTCTAAATATTTTTACATATATTTTTGTTTCACGCTCTAGTAAAGATGACAAAGCGCGGCGTTGAATTACGCCATTAAGCACGCAATGTCACGAATCACTATTTTGTATTTCATCAATGAATTATTTCCATTACTTTTACCTATAATGTATTTTGTATAAATATTTTGACAGTCCTGTAGAGTTTACCTAACTCGACATAACCCTTTAATGTTTAAGGATTATAAATAACTTACATATGTCGAGCTTGGACAAAAATTTATATTTATTTAAAAAAAACATTAACATTATTTGAATAAAAAATGACAATTGATAAATTTTAACATACTCTTTTAGAAAACATTGTCCAAAAACGTGTATAATAATACGTTAAATATCATTTAACATTTATCATATTTTATATAGTGTTAGCGTACTCGTGTAAAAGAGGGTAGATTTAGGTGGAAAATAACTATAAAAGCAGTGGAATTGTGTCAATCGGGGGCACTCGCCTGTAAGTGACGGCCCCTGTTGGAAGGAAACTAGTGTGAAGTATTGTTAGTAGGTGATACATATCACTTATTGCAATTACTTAGTATCCCTTTCTAAATAGTTAAGAAACATATAGACGATGTGTGTTTTTAACGTGTTGTTTTTAAAAACGTTACCCACTTCCGATTTCTAACACTATAATATATATTGTATCGGCCACGCAAAATCAAAAATATGTCATAAATGTTATTTAGACTCCGCCCCTAATAGAAACTATACGACACTTTTCTGTCAGTGTCGGTTAAGGTTACGACTATTAGTTTTTTATTTCTGATAGACGGTAACTTCAGTTACAATAACGAATCAGTCTAGAAGATCCCTGATAATAAATATACCATTTCTATTATATTTTTAACATTTTTAATGTGTTATTTCACACTTAGGAAAGAAAAATACGTATTTGATAACATACTTATTTGGAAAACGTATAAAAATTTGAACGTAGCGGGACTCGAACCTGCGCCTCCTGGAAACTGACCAGACCGCTAAGCCATACATTCTCGTCAAGCTACGTCAAAATTTTTATAAGCTTCCAATTTCCACTTACAACAACTTCCTGGTCGATTTCCAAAAGTCGCGGGTTCAAGTCCCTCTACGTTCAAATTTTTATACGTTTTCCAAATAAGTACATTTCTATAATACATTGGCTGAATAAATGTCTATCTTGATCTCTTTCTAACTCTTATGGATGAAGTATGAGAAAAAAATCTGTATTTTTTCTCACAATAAAGTAACGTGTCAGTAAATATATGTGTTCACATTTATATCGTTAGCTGTAATTACTTACGATGTCTCGCGTACATTTTGAATTTAATTTATATCCATTTCCTTCTTTTTTCGGAAATATTAAAAAGAACACCTGTTTTTTTCTCTTAAAAATATGTGATGATTTGGATGTTTTGATTATGTTTTAGTGATGATTTAGGCCAATCATGATGGAGCGCTAGCGCGCGACCTAAACGCGATAGGTTGTGGGTTCGATTCTTACTCAAGGAAATGAAATATTTAGTGTTTTCATTTCTTCGCTCTGATAGCAAGCTAAGCGCGACGTTAGTACTCAACACGCGATGCCTCCAGAAGTCGACGGAAAGTAGGAAACGTAAGTGTCTTACTGAGAACAGAGTGTCTTAATACTAGGTTCCCAGGTCCCCTAAAGCTGAACAGTATACAGCGAGAAGCTAAAAAAAAATTAAGAAAATTATTTTTACTTAATGTAAAAGTTGGATTTAAGTTTTAACTTAATACTATAGAAATAAATTAACATTTTGCAATTAAGTTGTCAAAGTATCAATTTTCAAGAGTTACTTTGAGAATTTCTAAAGTAATTAAAAGGTCGTGGTGTAAGGCTATTCGCAATATTCTTTTGTTCAGCTTCACGCCGTATCCCGCATGTAGTAGGGCAGGGAGCCCTCTCCCTACTTAGGGTAGTCTAGGGTTAAGACAAAGTGTCTTAGCTCCTCATTTTCCGCTGAATTCTGGAGACATTATGTGCTGATGGGCCAGACGTAAAAAAATTAAACCAGTCGTGGCTCAAAGACCCCAAGAGTAAGACTGCAATCGCGACAGGTTCTGGGTTCGATTCTCACTCGAGGAAATGCACGGCTCTGCCACTCAACACGCAATGCCTCCAGAATGCGGCGCAAACTAGTGAACGGAAGTGTTTTAAAGGGAACGGAGTGCCTTAACACTAGGTACCCAGGTTCCCTATACCAACCCTGCTATACATGGGATACAGTGTAAAACTATAAAAAAATATTTTAAAGAAAAAGAATACTCAATAAATCTATAGTATAGCATAGTTTCTAGCCATTTTCATTAAAAACAATTGTATTGAAAAGTAAACGGAGTCTCAGCGTTAATTTTACTGTTTGAAAAAGTATATTTCCCTCGAGAACAAGAATAAACGTACAGAAACTGAGTACTACAGGTAGAATGATGTTTAAAAGCAAAAGTTCCTGAGAAAGAATGTACTAAAATACATAAATACTTTGATAAATGAAGAATAGAAAGGGTAGGGTTATTTTTTTAGACAAAAAATAAATTATGTTTTTAAGACTTGTACTGAAGTTTTCAAATGTTTTTTTAGAATAAAATAGAATTTCGACGTAATGAAATAAGAACTAATGGGTTAGTGGTCAGAACACTTGCGCGGTAAATAAGAGACGGAGGTTCGAATCCCGCTACGTTTATTTTTTTATACGTTTTCAAAATAATAATTCATTATTCAAACTTATATATATTATGGTAATAGTTTGACTTTTTCGTTTAGGTTTTGGAGTAGATATTGGTCTAAATTATTTATAGTGACTTCCTCAAGATCTTCTGTATTTCTAAGTTACTATTGTTTAATTTATATATTTTGATATATATTTTTTATTTTTGTTTTAATAATATATGCATCAAATATTATTAATATTAATATATTATGGGACAATAAAAGTAAGAAAATATTTCAATTTAAATACTTTAAAGTTCCAAAATAGTTTAAAAAATTATTAAAATTTCTATAAAATATAATAATAATTCTTCCTAACAATTGCATTATGTTTACTTTTAATTAGAAAATTTTAAATAGAATAGATATTCTTATTCTTATAGCTGAATATTTTTTTAAAAAAATAAACTTCTAAATCAAATTTCAGAATAAATATACCAAGATAAAAAAAAGAAACCATATATTCGTCACATAATACAAAATCATCCTTACTATTATTAAAAAAAAATCATACATACATATATATGAAAAAAAAAACTTTTACCAAAATCAAAACTTACCCGAAAGCCATTGCTACGTCAGTATCTACGGTGCTACGGTGCTACGGCGTTGAGTGCTACGACACAAGTGAGCTACGGACGCTCTACGGTCGCCTTATATTGGGCGGACGGTGACGCCCTACGCGCCGCCCTATGTATTATAGTAAAATTATCATATATATTTTTTTTTAAATTATCATATTATTAACTATAGATTTTTTAGGGTTTGCTCGTTTTGAAATTTTTTTTAGTTATTATTTATTAAGATTTTCTTAATATTTAAGTTATTTAACGTAATCGTAACGAATCGAACCCGCGCCTCCTGAAAATCGACCAGGCGCTCTGACCACTAAGCCATACGTCAGTCTTAGTGGTCAGAGCGACTGGTGGTTTCCAGGAGGCGCGGGTTCGAATCCCGCTACGTTCAAATTTTTATACGTTTTTTAAATAAGTTTTTTTTTTCCTAAGTGTGGATTAACACTTTAAAAATGTTTAAAATATTATAGCGAGCGAAAAGGCAAGTAATTCAGTGAACTAGTGTTTTCTCCTTCTTTTAGAGACACCTTAAATCATGTAATATCCTATTTTTTCTGATCTAATCTAGATATTATTGTAGCAAACTAACATTTTTACAAGTGCAATATGAACCCGTCACCATCGCGCATATAACGATTATTTTCAAAAATACTACACTCATTTATTACTGGTTAATGCATATAGAACTCACCGTAACGGCCGTAAATCAGCATGATTCTATATAAATCGCATTTCCTTAATATTTCTAAGGTTAATTCCTTATTAAGTAAACATAATATAATAGTATAATATAGAACTCCGTCGTGGTGCGGTACAAGCACTTGTGGTGCGGTAGTTGTACAAGCGTGGGTCTGTAAACGCGGTAGGTTGTGAGTTCGGTTTCCACTCGAGGAAATTAAATATTTAATATTTTTATATGCTCGCTCTGCTAATAAGACAAAGCGCGTCTATGAGTTCTGCCTTAATGTTCCGCGACAAGTGAAGAACAGAAGAATCTTAATATAACCGGTGTGTATTAACAATAGGTTCCTAGGTTCCCTCTGCCTGCCCTTCTATGTCTGGAATACAGTGTGAAGCTAAAAAACTGGACAAGCGCGAGTCGGGTTCGCCCAGATATATTTACGGAACCCTCTGTTCCGTAAATATATCTCTCTTGCAAACTTAGCTTAGCCAGATCCCATTCCACTGATACCTCATTTGAATTGGCAGTTTTAATAGCAAATTTTGCAATTTAAGATAGCCTTAGAAGGACTTATTTAACCACCAAATTTCATAATTCTAGGTCAACCGGAAGTACATTATTCATTTTTATTCTCTTTATAGTGTCGAAATACGCGTTTTTGCCGTATAAACGGACATATCTCTTTTTAAGGAATTGTAGAAATACGTTTTCGAAAATCACGGGGCCTATAGATCTGGATATGTGGTTTGAATTTCAACTCGATATCGCTAAGCATACCTGAGATGAAGGCTCTTAACAGACAGACAGACGGATATTTAAGTGATTATAAGGGTTCCTTTTTTTGTTTAAAAAAGGACGGAACCCCAAAAAAAAACAAAAGAAGACATAATATAATAGGTTTATAGTCTAATAAGCATACTTTAGAGAGATTATCTTGAAATTATATTTGTTCTATTTATCTTTTTCTTCATCGTATAAAAAAATATGTACAAAAAAAACTTATGTGGCCCAGCGTCTGTCCCTAAACACAACGTTTCTGGGATTGATTCAAACTTGGAATAACAAATTAGTTTCTTTTTTCTCGCTCACCACAGCAAAGGAGGAAAATATTTGATACAGAACAAAGTGCGGCGTTCAGTTTCGCCATTCAACACACATTGTCACTAAAATGCGATGTGCAAACCATAGACTGTTTTAGCTCTAGGTTTCCTTTGATGAAGATATTAATAAATTTAGCAGAATTTCATTAAGCTACTCCATGCGATGATACAGACACTAATATGAAATACACATATATATATACATAATAGAAATTAGACAGATTTTATGTCGAAATGCTTTCAAAGGAAACTTATAAAGAAGAAATAATACACATTAAAATAAAGTAATTTGAGGTCATATTTATAAAACAAGTATATATAATATATAAACTTTTAATCATAAATCCTTTGACTGCAGTTACTATTTGTTTTAAGCGAACCATTTTCAAACTTTTTGAGGAATATTTTTTTTATTGAATCATACTTAACAATAAAAATATTATGAGATTTTTTTTATCATTAAGTAAGATTTTTTTAAATAAGATTGTATATGCATACAAGAAAAATGGAATAATATGGCATATGTCAATATTTATATCCAGCTTCACGCTGTATCCCGCACACCCTACCCTCCAGAGTAAGCAGAAGAAATCTAGTCTTAAAACACTCCCATTCAGGCACGTTCCCTACTTCCCACAGCGTATATGCATCGTTTAGCTGTAGAGTACTTCTCGTGGACCTACAATTATGAAATTTAGCAAGAAGTGAAAACTTCCAGTACAAATAAAGAAAAAATTCAAAAAGTTAAAATTTACAGCTATTTCATAGAAGGAAATCATTATAGTTGCAGTTTATTTCATACAATTAGTATGAAGCGTAGCCCAAGATCCCAGGGACACCAGACCTACGTCATTTTAGTAAACTGAAATTTTGAGGACTACTATTCTAATATGTAGTTAAGACAGTATGCGTACTCACTAACTTGAAAGTCGGGCCTTTTCAGAGGTAGTGCCAAATAAAGCTATCTCTGTCTGGGAAGATGATTAAACCATCAGATTAGTCTGGGTGCTTATAAGGAGTCTTGAAATAGTCCATAAATAATATATCTAAAATAAAACCTTGCTAATATAACGTATTTTGCCCCAATTTTAAACAGCCTTTAGGACGTCTGATAGGAGTAAACGTCTCCGTAAAGGGGCTGTATTATCAGCCATAAATATACATTTTTTATATTATTCTTTTAAAAAAATTAAATATACGAGCGTTTCTCCTTTAACGTGTGCCTTAAGATGACACTACCTCGGAAAGGGCCCCACTTTCAAGTTAGTAAGTACACAATCAGTTTGAACTACATATTAGACTATTAATTCCCAAAATTTTAGCTTTGCTAAAATGATGATCTGGGGGCCCTGGGATTTGAGTCTAGAGTACGTATATCTGCAAATTTAAGTTGTTGTCAACTTTTTAAAATTGTTTTTCCGTTGACATACAATGTTGAAATTAGTACGGAACCCTTGGTATAAGAGTCCGACTCGCATTTGACCGGTTTTAAAATTATTAAGATATTTTTTATATATATCTTAATAATTTCAACGCTCTTATAACTAAACAGTAAATGCAAGAAAAAATATATCAACATCAAAACACCCAATATTTCTAGAAATAAAACATGAAACAAAACAATTGTAGAAACAAAACTAAATTGTAAACTTCCAGTGGATTTTAATTAAAATATTAAAGCGAAAGCGAAGCGAAACACAAATCACAGCAGGTATAGGAGCTCAGGCCATCAAATAAAGTGTAAATAATATGGGGTGAAGCACGAAGTCAATCCTGTCCTGCTCCCGACAACCCATTTGTTCTAATTTGCACTCGTTTTGATACAACCTTTAGGTATTTGTAGGTATTTATTGCGTTTACTGACGTTATATATGGAGATTTTCCTTTTCGTTAAGTGTCCATGTCATCAGGATAGGAGAGAGTGTAGTGTTAAAACACTCCGCTTCCCTCTTTCCGCTAAATTCTGTAGAGGCCGGTCGTGGCGCAGCGGCACGAGGTGTGACTGCAAAACCGACTGATTGTGGGTTCGATCCCCACTCGAGGAGATGAAATATTTACTTAAATTTATATTTTCATTTCTTCGCTCTGGTGTAGAGGTTAAGCGCGGCGTTGAATTCTGCCACTCAACACGCAATGCCTCCAGAATTCGGCAGAAAGTGGGGAACGGAGTGTCTTAACACTAGGTTAGCGTGAAGCTAATTTAATTTTTTTAATTTAATTGCGCGTTGAGTTAGATCTCAACGCCGCGCTCTGTCTTGTTACACTGTGAGAAAATAACTTCATTGCCACTAATAGACGTCGGTTGTGCCACGACGGCCTCAATTAGTATTGTATAATTCTAGTACTAATCAGCTTCACGCCGTATCCCGCAACGTAGGCAGAGGGAACCTAGTTATATATGGAGATTTTCCTTTTCGTTAAGTGTCCATGTCATCAGGATAGGAGAGAGTGTAGTGTTAAAACACTCCGCTTCCCTCTTTCCGCTAAATTCTGTAGAGGCCGGTCGTGGCGCAGCGGCACGAGGTGTGACTGCAAAACCGACTGATTGTGGGTTCGATCCCCACTCGAGGAGATGAAATATTTACTTAAATTTATATTTTCATTTCTTCGCTCTGGTGTAGAGGTTAAGCGCGGCGTTGAATTCTGCCACTCAACACGCAATGCCTCCAGAATTCGGCAGAAAGTGGGGAACGGAGTGTCTTAACACTAGGTTAGCGTGAAGCTAATTTAATTTTTTTAATTTAATTGCGCGTTGAGTTAGATCTCAACGCCGCGCTCTGTCTTGTTACACTGTGAGAAAATAACTTCATTGCCACTAATAGACGTCGGTTGTGCCACGACGGCCTCAATTAGTATTGTATAATTCTAGTACTAATCAGCTTCACGCCGTATCCCGCAACGTAGGCAGAGGGAACCTAGTGTTAAGACACTCTGTTTCCCATTTTCGGCCGTATTTTGGAGGCATTGCCTGTTTAGTGGCGGAACTCAACGCCGCCCTTTGCCTCGACACCTGAGCGAAGAAATGGAAATATAAATTAAAATAAATATTTCATTTCCTCGAGTGGATATCGAACCCACAACCGTCGCGTTCCAGTCACACCCTCCTGGACCACGGCGGCCCCTACGGATTCTAGTACAATTAAATAAAATTAAGCTAGATGTTTGCTACGCTGGGAGAAATAATAGTAACCCTACAATATAAAATCGTTTAAATCTACGGTAAAATACAAGGATTTCTACCGAATTAAAACTGAATATGGGTTTTGTGACTTTGTTTATAACAATATATAGATAACTGTAAATGCTACATTTAATATAATAAAAGGTTATAGTTGATTTTAAAATTCCAAACGTAGGAAGTGATGTATGATTTAAAATAACGATATAATAAATTTTAATTTATTCGTATCCAATATCATGAATATAAAGATTTTTTTTATTTCTTTGCATTTTTAGAACATAGTTATTTATTTATTTTTTTTATAGCTTCACAGGGTTCTGTCGATCGAGTTTTTGCTAAATGTATAACTAGAGAATGATTCCATAGCAAGGTAACGAAAATATTAACAAATAATTAATAAATTGAGGCCAGTCGTGGCGCAGTGGCACAAAATGTAACTGTAAAACCGACTGGTTGTGGGTTCGATCTCCACTCGAGAAGACGAAATATTTACTTAAAATTTATATATCCATTTCTTCGCTCTGGTGTCGAGGCAAAGCGCGGCGTTGAGTTCTGCCACTCAATACGCAATGCCTCCAGAATTCGGTAGAAGGTGGGAAACGGAGTGTCTTAACACTAGGTTCCCTCTACCTACCCTGTTGTGTGCGGGATACAGCGAGAAGCTGAAAAAAAAAAATATTAAGAATTCATTCCCCCAAGTGGGAATCGAACCAATAACACGGCTGTGCCAATGCTCTACGACGGTCTCGAGATCATCGAGGGTAGGCAGAAAGATCCTATAAATTAATGTATTTCTACGTTTATTTACGTTACACCAACGCACAGTTTCTTTCCAAATATAGATGGATAGTGTTCAACATAAAACTCTGTAAAGTTCCATCCGTATTATAATTGGTAAAATAAACTTTATAATTTGAAAAATATTGATAAATCCGCTTTTATATCCTCTGAAGACCACTATTCAGATCCTGGCTTCATCATCAGAACAGCTACACCAAGTGCTGCATGTGCTATAAGATATGCTCGGAATTATAAATTGTAAGGGCCTAAATTCCAGAGACTTACTAAAGTAATTTCTGAAGATTCCACTATTAATTTCCTGGAATTATCAGACCAGCTCGACGGTATCATATTATCGTATTGTAATAATACATTTATTACAACTATATAATTATTTATAATTGCATTCGTTTTCTAATAATAATATCGTTTTAAAAACAATTTAGCTTTATCTAAAAGTAAAGTATGAGCAAAATTAATTTGTTTATATCAATTTTGTAGAAAAACATTATTTAAAATGTTATAACTTTTTTATTTACATATCGATTGAAATAAAACAAACACTAAATGTTAATAGAAGCTTGGCCAAAATACATTAGTGAAAGCTGCACTTAAATCGGCTAAACTGATTCTGAGATTAGCGCGAACAAATGTACAGACAAATCAGTTTTTGGTTCTATTAAATGCTACCAATAACATATTATCTTCTATATCTTGTATATAGAGACGTCGATGTGAAGAATAGATATATACTGCTCAAATTCTTAGGTTCTTAAATTTTATTATATAGTTACAAGTTGACCTAATAGAAATGATCGAAATCGAATTCACTACTATTTTCCACTGAACCAACATAGCCTTCTAATATAATATTACAAACAAATATTTCGTAAGGATAGGTACGTAGGCCAAAACTTTAAAACTAATTAGACTGTTTGCTTACCAAATGAGTGTGCGATGTGAATAATTTTGTTATTTAATGCATTGTACAGTACGGTCAACAAGTCGTGGCCGCTCTAAAGTTAGCTACAAAACACTGGGCAAGACTGGGTTTTTCTTACTTTTGAAGAATAGTTTCTTCCCAAATTAACAATACGGATAAGTTTGAAAAATCTAACTTCATCCAGAGGCCACGACTTGTTGAACGTACTGTAGTGGACCTAATGCATAGTAATTGTATATGTTTAATTTAAAACTAAATTTAAGTAACTAGCTAGTAGTAGTAGTAGTGTATA
>DWQW01010456.1:0-12130 GCA_018249695.1 Heliconius erato demophoon
ATATGTTTATAAATAAGTAAATATTATCATAATATACACAATGTATTAACAAACTTGAAATACTTGAATAAAGTGTAGTGTCTCCACCTAGGACCTAGAAATATTACAAGATATATTGAAATGTATTTTTAACAGACTTCTAAAATAACGTAATTAATAATGTGGTGGCTAAAAGAACGACGATGATCATTATATATTATAATTTGAAAGTTTCTGTTCTCAATTACCTAGCTGCCTATATTATACATGCCTCCTTCAAAAACGCTTGAATATCCCATAATCCCAATCTGAAAAACTATGGAACTGATTCTGATGAATATTGGATTGTTATTCCACTTAAATTCCAGATAGTGTCCAACATCTAAGTGAATTTCGTATAGTAGTGTCTCATCTGCCAGGTCCGCCCCGTCACGGCGCGGCACGGCGCGGCACGGTGTGCGGTGTGTAAATAACGTCACGTGGCCATTTGAAACACGTCCAAATATTTGCTGTTCTTACGTCACATACACTCTTATGTTATATTAGCACGAGACTGATATTCTAATTTTTAATACAATTTCAATGACTACATAGATTATTTTGCAAACTACTATTTTGACATATTTATTTTTTTCTTGTTAATTGAAATAGTTAGTGAGCACGCTTAATTAAATTTATTTAAAAAATAAACGTTTGTGTCAATTATTGCTTGATTTAACGCCCATGCGGAGAGCACAGTATCTTTATATTATAGCCCAGTACCTACCAGTAGTATAGTATATACTCTTTTCTTTAAAAGAGCAAATAAAACTCGATAAGGCTGAACTGAACAAAGCCTTCGTCAAAATATTAAATATCTTCTGAGAAGAAAAATACAAGTACGCAAAATATTGTATTGTAAACTTACTTAAAATGGTTTATATAAAAAAAATAAGTAAACAGAGTTTTACTGTGTTCCTGTTGTTCCTGTTTTCTGTTAAAAATCACCCGATTTGTAAATTGGGTGATTTTTTTTAACCACAGAGGACCTCCTGACTCCTACTTTACACACAACATATTATAAATATTCATACCACCCGGAAATTTCACTCTAAGGGCAAGGTTTTAGAAGAGAATATTTCAACTACATATGTCGGTTATATTTTGGTGCAATAATAGTTGATTTATATAGCTTCATATTAAATGAAATTTACTAGTTTTGATATTGCATGTACATTGTAATACAGCTCTCAAATACGTCTATTGCTTTAAAAAAAAATTATGTATCGATTCTAAATGTTTATTAGTTGCCTTTTTATTAATTTACTTCAATACGTGCAATCAATATTCTTTGAAACTTTATCTTAGCTAATAATATTTTTATTAATCACATGTATACCTATATAAATAAATAAATATATAAGAATGAAAGCAATCTTGTTATTTACCCATAAAATTAAATCTAGTATCTATTCTGGCACTTCGTCCAAGGCTGGATTCACTCGAACTAACGTGAAGCGCCCATAACCCAAGCAAAAATTATTAACATTTTTATTATCTATAATGCTATCATAAAACAAAATACATTACAGTGACCATCTACAATGTCGTGGCAGTAAAATTGCCTTTTTTTCCACATATTCTTCGCGCCGTTCAAACAATGTATTCAAAATGTAAATATATAGAAATAAATTATTGGAATGCATTGTAAAGTGGTTTTATAATAAGCATACATATTAAATGTTAAAAAGTATTATTGTAATAGACGTCATTTTTATTTTTATACACAAATATACATTTTAAACGTGTGTGGCACACGCATTATTGGCTCCCCTGGTCTTCTAGATAAGCCCCAGGTTTAAACTTTCCGCCGTTTCTACTTGGGCTTACAATCTATATATATAAAAGGACTTGTGCTGACTGACTGAGGTAAGACGCACGCAGAGCCGTAACCGCTAATGGTAGAAACGTGAAACTTGGGCAGATGTTTATTTTCATATTCTGGACATTCACTAAGAAGGGATTTTGAAAAATTTTAACCCTAAAGGGATGAAATAGGGGTTGAAAGTTTGTATGGATTTTTTTTAAATTGGCACCGATTCTTATAAAATTTTAAATCCAGACTCTTAAAAATATTTCATTGAACGCGTGTTTCATGATTTTTAAGAATTCACCCCCTAAGGGTTCAAATAAGGAGTTGAAAGTTCGTATGGAAAAATCTTTAAATCGCCGATTTTTATAAAAAATTAAATTCAGACTGTTTAAAACATTTTATTGAACACGTGTTTCGTGGTTTTTTTAGAATTTACTTCTAATAAGCGGGCGAAGCCGCGCGCGCCCTCTAGTTATATATATTTCGTGGTACTTAGATATGTACACGTAATTGCCTGTTGTTTCCCACTATACCTGTCTTTATCGAGTTAATTCTATCCTTGAATCTTATTACGAACAAAACTCTTACTTTTGAATTCACATAATGTACTCCTTTCTAACGCCACAAGGGTGAAAGTTTGCTTATTTGTTTGTTTATCCTGCTTTCACTGTTTTATATTTATTAAAGTTTTACGCGATGATGTTTCATAATATCTTTTATATTATACAAAAACATTAAGTAAATTCAATAAATTAAATCGATTTTATGTCATTTCAAAAATTACTAAGCTAAATTTGGCCATACTTAAATCATATAGGGTCACATGAATTATACCACTTTAAGTTTCAGAAAATGTGTGGGAATACAAAGGCCTAAATAGATCATCACGCTTTATTATAATATACATACATATATAGCCTCCTTTATTGACGTCTGTTAAACTACAGGAATGGAGTTTTGGTATACGCCGAAGTTATAACAGAAACGTTAAAAATATACAATTAGAGAGCTCATCTAAACGTTTACAACCACTGTCATCATCGCACAGAATAAACATTAAAATGTTTAAATGCAATATAGCCAGTAGTTATGGGGAGTAAAAGATCCCGAGAACATTTATTGACACGCGAAGATGAGACTAGGCACAAGTGTGTAAATAAAATTGAGTATACAATCCCCACTGGAGGAAATGAAATATTTAATATTTTCATTTCTTCGCTCTATGATGTCGAGGCAAAGCGCGGTGTTGAGTTCCGCCACAATTCAGCGGAAAATGGGGAATGTGTCTTAACACTAGGATCCCCACATTACATTTGTAATTTATTTTATACGAAATGAGTGCATATGGGCATATACAAACTTAAGTTTGTTAACTTTTATAAGTTTTACAGTGTACGTCCCGTTGGTCTATCACTCTGAAATTGGTACGGAAGCCTCGGTGGGCAAGTTCGATTTGCACTTAACGGGTTTTTATATATATTTTTGCTGTGACGAGTATTGAATGACAAATGATAAACTATACTGAATCTTGATATGGCAGTTTTGTAAAGTATAAGAGAGCTATAAAGCAGGAAAATCCACTCATAAGGAAGCAAAACATGTGATAAAAGTTTATATTAAATATAATCGGTTAGTAAAATGTCTAAGTAAATTTTGGGGACTATAGCGTACTACCGCAAAATAATATTCTCCGTTCCCCTCTTTCTGCCGAATTCTGGAGGCATTGCGTGTTGAATGGCAGAATTCAACGCCGCGCTTAGCCTCGACACCAGAGCAAAAAAATGGAAATATAAATGTGAATAAATATTTCATCTCCTCGAGTGGGGATCTAACCCACAACCAGTCGGTTTTACAGTCACACTTCGTGCCGCTGCGCCACGACAGGTCTTGACTGGCAAAACAATATATGGAAAAATCGAAAAAATCGCAGGCAAAGCCGCGAGAGAAATGTTAATTTAGTAACATATTAGCTATTTGTTTAACAGTAAGTTGTGCACTAATTGGAGCGCTCGCATCATTATACGCTTTTCAAGTTCTGTAGTTCGCTGTTCGACCTTAATTACACCATACGTCGTTAACCACTCGGTAATTAATATGTGAAACGAAACGTGATTTAAAATTTGCATTAAGAATATATGATTCCAAGATGAAAATATGTTATATGTATATGATATTTTTTAGTTTGACGCTGTATACCGCAACTAGCACCTTGACAGAAGGAACCTAGTGTTAAGATACTCCGTTTCAATTAAGACAATATTAAATATTTCCTTCCGAAGAGTGGTAATCGAACCCGCAACCTGGCGCGTTTACAGTCGCTCGCTAGTGCCCCTTATCAACGATTGGCCTCAACATATAATTGCAACATGAAAAATGCTATGAGGTAAATTCGTTAACATATAATAAAAAAGTTATTTTATTTTTAATAAACGTGGGAAGCAGCTTATCGTTGAAATTATTTTTAAAGTGAATAATAAATCGTTTGACGTAAGCGTTGCTATAATGTAAAGCATGTTTATTAAATTTTTTTGGAAAATATGGCATTCTGGAAGCATTGGATTTCGTCAGTAGAATGTATATCTGTACAAACAAAGAGAGCAAAGAGGCACAGACAGACCAATCCTTCACCAGCTTCTATTAGCCTACCACGAATAACAACGATCATGGATCACTCCTATATCGAATTGTGAAGAGAAATTATGAACACCGAAAGTTTGATAGTGATTTTAAAATATTTAAGATTTTAAACCATAAATATTTTTTTTCCATTTGCAAATAAATAAAATTTCAAAGATAGCCCTAATAATTAAACTATAATATCTAATTAAAAAAACTGTTTGTATGTTAAACGATGCGGTCCACTTACATTTTTGTATACGCTTTTCTCATTTTTGACAACTTGAATAATTTTATCGGATACAGCACGTTACGTTATAAATATAAGTTAGCTCTCGTGACCGCGTTCAAGATCAGAAAAATACCACATATAGTGTATAATTTTGATATTCGTATGCATACATTTCAAATCTGCTAAATTAATAAAAAAGTACTTAAAGAAATTTCATGCATAAATGTTGGTGAAAACAAAAAGCCAAAATAATATTTTTTCTATGAAATGTGCCTTTAGGATGAGACCGCGTCAACTACAAGTGTGTGTACATGTATTATAAAGTAGATACATTATCTGTAAACATTACATTTCGATTCTGTATCTTATCTATAATAAAGTTGTCAATAACGGAAGTGTCTAAATGAGAACGGAGTGTCTTACCACTAAGCTCCCAGGCTCTATCTGCCTACCCTGTTTTAAAAAGAAAACATTGTAAAACAAAAAAAATATGATTTACAGTTAAGTACATACATTACTACATTTTATAGTTAAGTACTAACCCTAACCCATGTACATACAATGTCGATCAATTTCATCAACAACAGATTACAACAGATACGGTGATCGAAAGTTGGCCCGAAACGTTCCGATCACTCAACAAGCAATATAAAAGTGGGGCAACGCCCACTACCAGCCATGATAAATATCTATGACAACGTGTCACACCGTACAATACGCTCAATTAATTAATTATTACGCTAGAATAATGGGCGGTGAGCCAAATAGCAAACACGGTGTGAAATATAACCTATCTCTACTATTATCTAAAACTGACCTAGGACATAACAGATACGCGCCGGTGAAGGAAAACGCGTTTTATCTTGTCGTTTTATGGAAAAGTTTTGTGTGATTTTTATCGTAGTTTGTTATAAAATAAATATTTATCAATATTATCAATTAAATATGCTATTAAAAATATTTTTATTACTTAAAAGAAAAGAGGCTCATCATATACTCTACATATAACAGTATGATAATATAAATATTTACCTCTACACATACAAACCACATCTTTTCACTAATATTTCATATAAAATTCCCACCAAAAACTGTTAGGTTAATAAAAAACCTGTTTGTTATTAAACATTTACAGAGTAAGATCAATGAGAGGTCGCACGATATAATGCCCACGTGTCGATCTGATAAGAGAGTAAGATAAAATTCAATATACTAATATATCAGTCACGATAGCGAGCCAGTCGGCAGGCGCATGGGCGCAGGGGCATAAATAGTGACTGTAAACGCGAGGTTGTGGGTTCGACTCGAGGAAATCAAATATTTATTTAAATTTTTATTTACATTTATTCGCTCTGGTATCGAGGCAAAAGCGCGGCGTTGAGTTTCGCCACTCAACACGCAATATCTCCAAAAATTGGTGGAAAGTGGAGAACGGAGTGTCTAAACACTAGGTACCCTCTGCCTACCCAGCTGTGTGCGGGATACAACGCTGAATGAAGCTGATTAATTACACTATAGGCTATATCGGAACTGATTCGCTTGTTAAATTAAGATCACGTATAAAAAGCAGTCAAGTCGTGCATCTTAGTTGATACAATAGTATCACAAATTAAAATCGACTGTCATGTCATACATGTGATTGTATTCTTGGGTCTGATAATATAAAAAACAGATTGATTGAAATCGAAAATATTTGATCAAAGAAAATTAGAGCGCTAGTATGAAACAAATTCCAACCTATCAATTCATTAAAAATCAATCGACAAGTTCAAACGGTAACCTTCGCCGAAGTTGTTGGGCACTAAATCTCAGGGCGATAACCGATATTGACACTTCAACACGAACACCGACAACACCGTAAATGAACTGGACTGAGAAATACATATGTACAGAAATTAGTAATAAAAGTTTATCTTGCTTATATAAAATTATGTATAATTTTACAGTGTATAATTTCCTATAATATCAGTCAAACACAATATATGTGAACGTATACGAGTATTTTGTGTTATTAAGTTAGAAAGTAGAGGCCAGTCGTGGCGCAGCGGCACAGAGTGTGACTGTAAAATCGACTGGTTGTGGGTTCGATCACCGCTCGAGGAGATAAAATATTTACTTGCATTTATATTTTCATTTCTTCGGTCTGGTGTCGAGGCAAGGCGGAAAGTGAAGAACGGTGTGTCTTAACAAATACTTGCTTACTTGCTCACACAAAATAACAAAAAACAACTCAAAAATATAAAATAAACTAATGAATATGTAATACTATTATTTTCTTACGGCAACTTTCTTTTATCTTAAAAACAATTTGTGTTAACATAAGTTTGTTCTCAATACTTAAAAGTACGCAAGATTTATGAACAAGAAATACTTCATCTTTATACTTGTTAGGAACGGTTCCACCACGTAAACAGTTATTATTTATTATATCAACTATAACCATAAATAATTATAACTAATATATATTTAAGTATAAACAAAATAGATCGATTTTCTCCACAGGAGCTGTACCATTGCCAAGATCGCGTCCAAGTCGACCCACACTGTGGTTTCACTTCAACTCACCCACGGTTTCTACGGAACAGTACAGCAGGGAATATTGAGCTACTAACTATAAAATTACTGAGTGAGTGATTGTATCACAAATATTAGTTGGCATTATAATTATAACTTGATTATTATTTTTATTGGAATTCATTATTTTAATTTCCTCGCCCTGGTAACCAGATAAAGTAAGGAGGTGAATTCCTCTACTCAATACACAATGTATCGTAACTTAGGCAGAAAATGAGTGTTGACATTAGTTTCCCTCTGCCTTTACCCTGCTATATGCGGGATACACTAAGAATCTACAAAAAAGTAACCTTTTACATGCGGAGAGAATCTAGTATGAAGTAACTGAAAATATGAAATATTTCATTTCCTCCAGTGCCAATCGAACCCACAACCTATAGCGTCGTACGCTTGTGCCCATGAGCCAAAACAAGCAAAAAGGCTTACTTTTGAAACACAAAATACGCTCTGTAAACAAACAATACTTCCCATTGTGGTTAATCGTCTTGTGAAACAATTATTGCACGCGACATTCAAATAAAGGTCCTAACACGTGTTGAATAAGGCCTACTTTCACTTGCCGCGTGTTTGACAACAAAGCGTGAAAACTGCACCTATTGAGAACTGACATTATAATTCTAAGAATAGAGGATATTCGAAGATGTTTTGACTTTCAAAATTGTTCCTTCTTAAAGTAGCTTTATAATGAAACCTAAAAAAAACATGCATTTCGTCTTTAGAACGAATTCTGGAAGCAGAAATTAAAAAAAGTGTTTAAGAAATGCTTTGAATAAAATATTAAACTTTAACATATTTTTATTTGTACGGTAGTATAGGTGTGTATACAATAATATGACTAACGTAGATTTTTTTCAGCTTCACGCTGTATCCCATATATAGCAGATGAGCAGGGTAGGCAAACGGAGTCTGGTTGAGACACTCTGTTTCCCACTTTCCGCCGAATTTTTAAGGCATTGAGTGTTAAGTGGCTGAACTATACACTGCACTTTGCCTTGGTACCAGAACAAAGAAATGAAAATATTAATCGAACTCACAAGTTACAACCGACGCATTCACAGTGCCCCAACGCCACGACGGCCATAATAGAAGAGATTGTGGTATAAAATCATTTGGGAGAACATTTTTTTTATTATTTCTAAGATTTTAGATGTTTTAGACTGACTTTCATCCAACACATAAATCACCTAAAAGAGGCGGTAACAAGATAGCAAATTGATCTATAAGTATACAACAATGCAACTAATCGATTTAAAAATCACTATTCGACGTTAATCATTCTTAATCTTTCTTCCATCTGGTCGTAGGTTCGATTGCCAATGTCAATTGGCATAGTAAAGTAACAAGACGAGCGCGGCGTTGAGTTTCGCCACTCAAAATGCAATATTTAGGAAATCGAGCGACGCGCGGGGAATGCCTACCCTACTATGCAGTATGCGGTATAATAACGTGAAGTTATTTTCACATTCTTATTCTTAATTAGTTTTCATAAATTAACATTAACAACGTAGAGCTATTACAGTGATTAATATTTATATCTATGGCGTTTCTTCTATGCACCGTCTGTTCTGTGTCACGCTCCGATAATGCTGCTTAATGACAATCCAGTTCCTTAATCATTTGTCTCATCACGATTCTTTTGTATCTAATTTAACGAAGATTGTTTTCTGTTATTAAACTAACAGTTAGTTACAAAGTTAAATTAACTACAAAGTATCTTTTAGTTACTTTATAATGTTATTGTCGTCTTATTTTCTTTTTTTAGAGGGGACCTGGAAACCTAGTGTAAGACACTCCATTCTCCACTTCCATTAAGTTTTAAGTAGCAGAACTGAACGCCACACTTTGTTTCGTTACCAGAGCGAGGAAATGAAAATATTAAATATTTCATTAAGTCAATTAACATTTTAAGTGAACATTCTGTGCTAAGTCTTAGGAGTACCGGAAATTTGTAAAAATCTCTCTAAAGATGCTAGCAACATAAATAAGTTGTAACAAATGTATAAGAATTTCGACATAGTTTAATGAAAAACGTGGTCAGAGCGCTCAGACGGTCTCCAAGAGACGCGGGTTCATATACCGCCATGTTCAATACGATTTCTGAATAAGTATTATATCTTATGTTTTATATTATACAAAATATTTTTTTATAATTTTTCTTTTTATAATAAATATCCTTTTTAGTTGGACATGAACATTTTTATTTACTAATTTATATTAATTTTTTATAGTACACAAGAGTTAAAACATCAATAAATTACATACATTTATTTACTACGCCAATGACACACGTCAGTGTGATGCAAGTGCAAATAATATTAATTAAATTTTATATCTTTACATCTATATAATAAAAATATAACTAAAAATAGCCAGTTTTTAAACTCGTAATACAAGTTATTTTTTTTATTATATTTTATAATATTTTCAAATATATTTCAATTATTTAAGTGTGGGCTGATCTTGAACACTACTGAGCTGATTTTGTTTAATCTATTAAGATATGAACTTAAAAATTGAATATCAATCTAACGATTGTAAAACATTATTTTTGCATGTAAATACTTAGTTATTACTGTGTTGTAATTCCTTCGCTCTTGTAGTCAATGAAAATATATAGCTAGAATGTCAATGGGCATTGTAACGTGATTTAATTATAGATTATAGCCTCCCTCGGTTAATGAACTTTTAATTCGAATTTCAATTTGAGTTCCTGAGATTACCGCGTTCAACAAAACAAACTTTCAACTTTATAACGTTCGTACAGATGTAATCACAGTCACACATTAACCAAACCAGAACTAGTATATCATTATTATATTATATTATATACCTATTATAAAATGAGATAAGAAATAAATAATTATCAAATAAATAGCACGCACGTACGAGTACGTATTGTGTACGTGTTTGCTCAACGTAAATAAACTAAGGCGAAGTGTCTTCATTTAGTATGACATACATAGGTCGTAAATGGTAAACATTTTAATTGACCTAATGAATAGAAGCCTTTACTATCTATATTTTTTTAATTTAGATCGAAATTAAAATGTTTATATTATATATAAGTATTTTATTTTACTAAAAAAATGATTTTCTACAATTGACTAACCTAGTCGCTATCGTTTTATTTTATTTGGCTTCATAGTTTATCGCTGTTAACAATAGCCAGAGCAGAAGCCAGTTGCGGCGCAGGGATACAAGCGTAAAGCACACTGAAGGCGCAACAGGTTGTAGTTCGATTTACACTTAATGAAATATTATATATACGAAATTAAATATATAATATTTTAATTTGTTCGCTCTCGTGTCGACGCAAAGGGCGACGTTTAGTTTCGCCACTCAACACGCAATGCTTACAAAATTCGTTAGAAAAAGGAGAACAGAGGAACACTAGGTTTTCTGTGCCTATCCTGCTGTGTGCGGGATACAGAGTGCAGCTGATTTATTTATTTTATTTTTAACACTGTACGCAGTTTTTAAAAATACTGTGTTAACTCTCCATTTTCATTCATCATTCATTCTTCTTGAATGATATGATTGACTTAAATTCAAATATTTTGTGTTGAGTGGCGGAATCTAACAACGAGACTAATCTTATTTATATTAGCTCCACGTTGCATCACGCGCGTAGAAGAGTAGGCAGAGGAAACCTGGGAACCTAGAGTTAATACACTCCGTTCCCATTAAAACACTTCCGTTCCCAGTTTCCACCACACAGTGTGAGTGGCAGAACAACTGCTTCAAAGAAAGAAGATATATTTAAATAGAATGAAAAATAAGTCTTATATATAATGCAGTTCTACGCTTGTACAGGTATCATTATACGCTGTAGATTACAGCTGTCAGCTCAGTTATAGGTACATATCAGAGAGACATTGACACACATGTAATTGCCTTCAGCTCGCGGTCTGTATATAATTTTTACAATTTATAAAAGTAGAGTGCAATGGGGAATTTATGTAAATATTAGAGAATAGAAAAATATATTTATAATTATTAGGTATACTGTTTCCCATTTTTTTAAGACTTTAGTTGCTTTAAAGACATATAGGTCTTATTACCGTACTATAAAAAAATCAAGTCAGCTTCACGCTGTATCCCGCATACAGCATGGTAGGCAGAGGGAACCTAGTGATAAGACACACCGTTGCCCATTTTCCGCCGAGTTCTGGAGGCTGAACTATAGTGTACTTAATCTGGAGGCAATGCATGTGCAGTGGCGGAAATCAAAATACGTTTGCAGTGTTACGTTTGCAATTTACCTAGACAGATGTAAAATAACTAAATATTTTCTGTTAAATATGATAATCAAATAAATTGCCAAAATATATTTAATGCATAACCAAATTAAAATAATTAATTAATTTTTAGGGTTCTGTACTTCAAAAGGAAAAAACGGAACCCTTGGGATCACATTGTTGTCCGTCTATCAAGACCATTTTACTTGAGATTGTGTTGAGGTATCCATGTGAAATTAATATCAGATTATCAGATATTCAGATTTACAGTTTCTTGGCACAGAAATTAAGCTTCTAAAACAACGTAGTCAAAACATATGACCATTTATGTATCGTTTTTGATACATTTGTACGAAATTCACAGCGCAATCTGAAGCTATAGTGTACTTAAGTTCTTTGATTTTCACGATTATTACACATTTTAAATGAAACTATTTTAACCGGATTAATCGGGTAGACTCCCGTAACCACGGACTACTGCAAAGTGTTCGAAACGTCGGGTATCCAAAATGTATAATCTATACTTATAATAAATCTGTAGAAAAGTCGTTTCTGTACATTGAAAATATTTAAGAAAAAATTAGCCAGGGTGTTAAAGGATAACTAACAGAATCCATTTCCAACATTTTTGGAATTTTT
>DWQW01010457.1:0-12130 GCA_018249695.1 Heliconius erato demophoon
AATACAATGACATTCCATATTACGTAATATTACTGTATCGAATATATCAATTATTTCTTCTAATTGCTTGTAAATCACTGTGACTGAACAACTTTTTCCTCCTATAACAGAACTCTTGACGTTAAATAACCTATTAGAATCTAACTGTGCCCACAATGCATGTCTAAATAAAGCAGCTTTATAGACACCAGGTAGTCTAAGTATCTTGATATATAGAATTAGGTAGCTTTTAGGTACTATAATGACTAAATGGAACTAGTTCTATTATAGTTAAGAATAATAAATGGTTCGATTCGAAATCTTTTGTTATTTTCATTATTTCTATATCAAATATGTATTATATTACCCAGATTTATATTTCCATTTCTTCGCTCTAGTGTCGAGGTAAAGCGCGGCGTTGGGTTCTGCCACTCAACAAGCGATGCCTCCAGAATTTGGCAGAAAGTGGGGAACGGAGTGTCTGAACACTAGGTTCCCTCTGCCTACCCTGCTGTGTGCGGGATACAGCGTGAAGTTGAAAAAATAGACATAGCATAGGGTTTAGATTATTATAGCGTCGTCTGTATGTGTATAATATTTATGATTTGTAAACCTTTCGACAAGCTTTTTACGAATACATATTAAGAAAACGTATACGAATAACGTTCATATTTTTGAACGTAGCGGGATTTCGGTTTCCAAAGAGGCGCGGGTTCAAATCCCGCTACGTTAACATTTTTATATAAGTAATTTTCTTAATAAGTATTTTTCTTTCCTAAGTACGGAATAACATAAGGCTACAATACTTTTATCCTGCCTTTTCTCCCATTTACCGGTGACTACATGCTTGGTAAAGAAATCTAATATAGAAACGTCCCAGTTCGAATAAAAAAAAATTAAATACTAAAACAGCTTCATATATTCATCGAAAGCACAATCGTCAAGTTCAGTCAGACACTTGAAGAAGGCACTAGCGTGTTGATATTAAATTAGCTTCACGCTGTATCCCGTTCACAGCAGGATAGACAGAGTGTTAAGACGCTCCGTTCCGACCCACTTTCCACCGAATTTTGAAGGAAATGTGAGTGATGGAACTAAACGCCGCGTTTATGCCTCGACACTAGAGCGAAGAAAATAAAAATAGCAATAACATGCATCAAGTAAAAATATCATACGTGATTTTGATAGAGTCGATGTCTATACTCTATAGCTGGCCTGGTCTGATCTGGTCTGGCCTGGTCTGGTCTGGATGTCACGTCGCCGGTGCGTGCGCAATCAAAAAGATTACACTACATTCGCTGTTTCGATGCAATACGCGCGTCCGTCCGTTACACGAACCTCACTAATATCGACACGTAACTAAACTCAAAAGCGAGACGAATTTATCATTTATGCTACAGACGCTCTGTCCGATTAGCAAGAGTTTATAGTGTTTTGTGAATATGGTTTTATTTTAGATGTATATCACGCTGTATCCCGCGTATAGCTGGTTGGGCAAAGGGAACCTAGTGACAATCGGTTTTCCACTTTTCGACAAATTTTCGAGGCATTGAGTGTTGAGTGGCGGAACTCAGCGCCGCGCTTTGTTTTATTATCAGAGCGAAAAAATACAAATATTAATAAATAATAATTTATTTTCGGAGTGTGAATCGTATTCACAGCCTTTACAGTCACATGCTTGTGTCACTGCACCACGATGAGTGACACCATGACATGAATATATTGGAAGTGAAAAGATAGCAATGTTTTTAATTTGTGAACTTACAAGCTACAATATAATATAATTCAGTATTGATTAAATTTATTAAATTTTTATATATTTTTAATAAGATTGAAATTGAAGAGAAAAAGAAAAGGAAGAGAAATCAATTTAATTTATTTATGAATTGGTTTTTTAAATTTTCATAGTAATATAAAAAATTCTGTTTGTTTTGAGTGTAGCAGTTTAGGGCTAGTAGTAGTAAGGTGTAGTGGAGCTCTATTAGGTCTAAAATATGTGTATGTCATTTATAAGCAAAATACATTATCTTAATGAAATTAAATAAAATTAGCTTCACGCTGTATCTCGCACACAGCAGGGTAGGCAGAGGGAACCTAGTGTTAGAACACTCCGTTCCCCACTTTCTGCAAATATAAATTTAATGGAAATATAAATTTAAGTAAATATTTCATCTCCTCGAGTGGGGATCGAACCCACAACCAGTCGGTTTTGCAGTCACACCTCGTGAAGCTGCGCCACGACCGGCCTCAATTATCTTATAGTCTTATTTTATATTTTTATTCCTATAATCTTGAGACCAGTAGTGGCGCAGGGGCACAAAGTATAACTGTAAAATTGACTGGTTGTGGGTTCGATCCCCACTCGAGGAAATGAAATATTTATTTACATTTATATTTCTTCGCTCTATTTTCGAGGCAAAGCGCGGCGTTAAGATCTGCCACTTAACACGCAATGCCTCCAGAATTCTGTGGAAAGTGCGGAACTAGAGTGTCTTAACACTAGGTTCCCTCTGCCTACCCTGCTGTGTGCGTAATACAGCGTGAAGCTGCTTTTTATTCATACAATCTTAAATTATATCTTTCATAAGCACATATTTCACTCAAAAAGCCGTAGCTTCTAACAATAAAACTAACAGGTCGCTCTAACTTTAACAGTAAGATACAGATCAGTGGTTTAGTGTCCGGTAGCGTCGCGGGAAGCCATTGTTAGCACATCTTAATAGTGCAATAGATACCGGCGGCGTACAAAGTGGTAGTATGGTAGTCTTAATATTTTGATATTAGCATAAGAACAAGACGCCATCAAGAACAAGAAGGCACCATGTTTTGAATGTGTTACTAAAATATTATATGTTGATTTTACTATGTCGCTTGTATATATTTTTGAGAATTAACTACTAAACAACCTGGAAGAGATTTTAGAAAATAAGAATTCATGATAATGTTAAAATTTGTTATTTACATGTGATTTAGGTGTTGTCAAAATCATTTGGACATCACAGAGTGCAAATTCAAATATTGTTTTTTGTGCAACTTATATATATACATAAATATTGTTTTTCTTTGAAAATCTTAAGCTAATTATGGTGTGAACAAGAATCTTATACTTCCAAGTCAGTTTTTTACAAAAAGTATATTAACTTTCGTAAAAAAATAGTACACATTATGCAGCGAAAGACAAGTATGACACTCGAAAGAATATATTTTTTATATTGTCATCATATTTTCGCTTCAAGCACTCATAATAATAACCGTTTCTGGTCCGCGTTCCAAAAATCAAGCGGGGGATTCATAAAGAGATTCCACTAACCGCGGGTCAGGGGGCCATGTGCCATACCTAACGATGGCCATTGTCGTTCCGGCGAAGCCTGACAAACCCGTCAGCGCACAATAGCCCCACATAGCGAAAACTAACGCCTGTTTACTTGATAGCCAAAATCTCGTACCTCCTAAACTGACAAATTTATTAATAACTAGTGATTCGCTCGCGGCTTCGCCCGCTTGAGCAATACGCTATTTTGAATTGAATTTGAATTTACTATTTTGAGTTACATACGGCTCGTATGTAATCAATTGTAATCAATTCAAAATAGTAAATAAGCATTTTTTTTTCAGCTTCACGCTGTATCCCGCATATAGCAGAGTAGGCAGAGTGATCTTAGTGCTAAGACACTCCCTTCCTCACTTTCCGCCGAATTCAGGAAGCATTGCGTGTTGCCTTGACACCAGAGCAAAGAAATGGAAATATAAATTTAAATAAATATTTAGTTGCCTCGTGTGGAGATCGAACCCACAACCACGACTGGTCTCAAATAAGCGATTTAAAAAAGGGTAAATAAGCAATTTATTTATTATTTTGAACTGTTTTTGTGTTCTTATCATTTTAAAGACAATACCTATCTGTACTGTTATTTTACAGCAATATAGTGAAACAAAATACTATATGTTAATATAAAAAAAATATTTCTAAAACGATTATTGAAATGTTAGGAGAAGTTTACCAAAATACAATAGTTTAAATTGTATATAAATGTTTCTGAGACTAGCGCGCACAAACGATCAGACAAACAAAAATTAATCGTTTGGGTTCTATTACCTAATAATTTCCCGCATAAAATAGAGTTTTTAACAGATCTTCCATGTACAGAGGACTATCAATTACATTGTTATTATATGTATAGCTGTTATAACAACAAAAAATCTATTTTAAATAGATATTGGTAGACAACTGTCATGTTAAAAAGAAATGACAAAACATGACTGACTCGATTCTACTATTTTTTTCATTCCTATATAAATATCTGACAATCGTTTTCTATCCAACAAATAAAATGAATAACTTGCCGTTCTGAATAAAAATATAATTCCTATATAATAGGATATACTTGTAATATTTATGTAAGTATATATTTTTATTTTTTTAACGTTTGACTACGTATGTCATACATTACAGCATATTTATTTATAAACTTTGATTAATTTGATTAAATACCTTAGAAATTATATTTTAAAATCGAATCTTTCTATATCGGATAAGAAAAATCAATACTGCCCTAAATACAACCATTCAATTAAGTACCGAAATGAACATATATTACATAAGTATTACTTCCCTCCAATTACATTTAAATATACAATCATTTCGTCAGAGACAATTAATAAATAAAATTAATAAATTAGAGGCCAGTTATGGCCCAGTGGCACAAAGTGTGATTTAAATTTATATTTCCATTGCTTTGCTCTGGTGTCGAGGACAAGCGCGGCGTTGAACTCAACGCGCAATGCCTCCAGAATTCGGCAGAAAGTGGGGAATGGAGTGTCTTAACACTAGGTTCCCTTTGCCTACCATGCAGTGTGCGGGATTTTAATTACTTAATTGATAAAATTTATTAATTTATATTTTTTTAACATTTTAGTCGGTATATCTCTATAAAAAGTATCCCGCTCCCTCCATTGTTTGTTTTGGCGATATACGTAAGTATATTTTTGATTGCTGCTCAAATCAAACAAAATCCATTTATATGCGGTTGTAGAGACCACCATTATGTGGTTGCATAAATGAGAGAATAAATAACCTGATGTAGAGTCAGTTTATAAAAAGATTTAAACGACTTATAAAAAGTTTAAGTCATTGTATTATACTAGCAGTAACGAAAAACACTGGTCAAGTGCGAGTTGAACTCGCCCACCAAGGCCGTTCCGTACTAATTTCAGGATTGTAGGTCAACGGGACAACTTATAAAAGTTGACCAATTTAAGTTTGCGGTTATATGAACTCATTTTTTATTAAATGAACTAGAAATATTTGTTTGTGATATTTTTTCTATTAAATACTCATAATCTGTACTTTTTTTTATTTTCCTTTATGTATCTTCTAAGTTTTCACTCCATCCTAAATTTCATAGATGTAGATCCACGAGAAGTATACCTATACGTTTTAATTACACGGCGAATTTCATATAAAGTGTAGTATAATCGATGCATAAAAAAGATGTTGACACGTAAAAGATGTTGACTTTTAATATTTTAATTTTTTTTTGTGCTTGACCATAGTCTTGAATATTTGATATTAATTTTAATTGAATCTCGAGATAAATTATCTTGACAGACGGACAGATGGATGACAAAGTGGACCCTTACAGAATTATAAGGGTTCCCTTTTTACCTTTTAAGGCACGGAACCCTAAAAATGGACATAATCAATTTATTCTGACCATTCATTGAGTGTTCATTTACTTTAAATTGCTTACATTCATTATTGGACACGGTATTGTATTTTAATTGTATATAGATATTTCTAAGTATTAAATCCTGATGTAGAGCTGAAATAGAAATATTGACTATAGAAATATTGTAACATTAGTATATCTTGATACAATATTATGTAAAGTTTTAGAACCAATACATAAATCTTTTTTATATAATTTAGGTTATTACGGTACGGTATTACGTTAAGGTGTTTCTAACTGTCTACTTTGTACGTCAGCTCTACATCCAAAATATAATATTTTATAAGTAGTACTCTAGATTTCCTAACCGATTATCTCTATACAGACTAAATAAACAAAATATAGATGTATACAAGACTAAAAATTTATTTAAGCATATCCTATCATTATTTTCTTTAGAAAACCCGTTAAATTTTTTTTTTTTTAATTATTGACATCCCGTTTTTTCTTGTCATGTCAGGAGAAATTATTTAAAAACTGGTATCGCTAAAGGATATCCTGAGACCTGACGCATGATTTCATCGGTGGAACAAACTAGCCCTTTAGGCGCCTATGGCGTTTGTCCGGTCCGGTGTTAACGAGTTCGACAAGTGCTTACTGGTTTTGTAATTATGTAAGAGCGTTTAATATCATAGTACTAGCCACATCCAAGTGCAAGAGGAAGTATGGTGACACGTGAGTTTGTCGTTTTTGTTAGTGGTGTTTGTTTTTTAGCTTCACGTTCAACCCCTATAGTAGGGTAGGCAGAGGGAACCTAGTGTTAAGGCACTCCGTTCCTCATTTTCCACTATACATTGGGTGCTGGATAGTGGAACTCAACGTCTCTCTTTGCCTTTTTACCAGAGCTTTTCTTTAAATGCTTTAATTTTTGTCTGTTTGTCGGTTTGTCTGTCTGTCCGCTTGTTCATGCTAATCTCAAACTTAACTGATTTAAGTGCATTTTTCACTAGTGAATATTTTCACTATTGAATGTTTGTCTCATTTAAATCGGTTCACAAATAAAAATCGGTTTATAAAATAAAGTTCACCAAAATTGCCACAAATTTCTTATTGGATTGGCTTAAACTTTACCTAATGTTACATATGTGAAGTGATTTTAGCTAGATTAGCATATAAATTATCATATAGTTCTAGCGGACGAAGCCGCGAGAGGGTCGCTATTCCATAGATATGTTAGTTATGATCAGACGCTACTGCGCCACGATGAGCTAAATATCGTAGGTATTTATTAATTTAAATATGTAGTCAACAAGGGATACCTTTTTTCCCCTTTAAATATATTTTATTTAGTTACTTTCAACATATTTTTTATCGTTTTCTTTTATCAATAGTAATAAAAATACGCATCCATCTCTGTACAAATTGTATATTAAACATTGTAAATAAAGTTGTGAAGCTTAATGGCTCCCTGTGTTATTTTAACGTTACATTTATACGTTTCGAAAGTTATATTTGTCGCAATCATAAAATAATATATTAGTACCGGTCATTAACCACATTTAAAATATTTTATTATTGAGGAAAAATTAAAAAAATATATATATATTGTCTTAAAACTATAAATGTATCGTGAATATAATTAAAAACTAGAATAATTTAATATTCAAATTTAAAATATTTAATGTATGCTTGAAGATTTTAATACAAAACCTCTGTAGACTAAAACATTTAAGAATATCTTTTAATATACTTTAGCAAAATATGTATTGATGATTTAAATACGGATGATAAAAAAATAAGAAAAAATGAGACTGTAAACACTGTAAAATGGTTGTGGGTTCGATTTCCATTTAGGAAATTGTATTGTTTCAATTCTACGCTCTGATTAAAAGCGCGGCCAAACGCGCGGTAATATCTCGAACATTAGTAGGAGAGTGGGGGACGGAATGTCCTAACACTGCTTCCTTCCCTCATATTCGGAATAAAGCTTGCAGCTAAAAACAAATAAAAAGTATGCTTAGTTCTTGACACGTAAAAAAATTATATTCTATTAGAATTACTTCCATAATTCTAATGTATATCATTTTTTTAATTCTATGTAACGATCATCTAAAATTAATACTGTTAAATATTGAGGCCAGTCGCGGCGCAGGGGCACAAAGTGTGACTGTGAATCGACTGGTTGTGGGTTCGATCCCCACTCGAGGAGATGAAATATTTATTTACATTTATATTTTCATTTCTTCACTCTTGTGTCGAGGGGAAAGCGCGGCGTTGAGTTCCGCCACTCAACACGCAATGCCTCCAGAAATTGGCGGAAAGTGGGGAACGGAGTGTCTTAACACTAGGTTCCCTTTGCCTACCCTGCTGTGTGCGGGATACAGTGTTAAAGCTAAATAAAAAAAAACTTTACAAAATGATCCTCTAAAAGTGTAACAAACATAATTTATATTTATTTCATTAAGAAGCTACGGACGTTCGCCATAAATTTTTAAAATCCACATTACATTTTATTATATAGCCACATATTAGTATGAAGGAGATAAATTTTTAGTAATGTACCCCCATATTGGCTCATTAACACTTACCGTGTGATATTTTTATTAAATTCACATAAAAATCGAAGCACTTAGGAATAAACAAATCCATTAAAGTTTAAGAACTGCGCTTGTTATTAGGACGAAACTTAATGAAAACAACATAAATCGATATATTTAATGATATCGATGTTTGTGTTTTTTTTAAATTAATATTTACATATATGCTGGAGTGATGGAGGTGGCGAGGCAAAAGCGCGGCGTTGAATTCCGCTATTCAACTTGCAATACCTCCAGAATTCCGCGGAAACTGGGAAGTGGAGTTTCTTAACGCTAGGCTCCCTCTGCCTATTCTGCAGGTTACAGCGTGAAGCTTTCACAACACTGGAAACATAAAATATTTCAATTCCTGGAGTCGGAATCGAACCCACATCGAACCTGTCGCGTTCACAGTCACACATATTTGTGCCCTTGCGCCACGACTGGCCTCATTTTTATTACATTTAAAAATTTATATATTATATTTATCATAAATCAACATATTATTAATTACTATTATATATTTGCGTTAACAGTAAAAGTAGAATTTCGGTGTCAACTAATAATCGAACCTACTTACTGCTAAAATTGCGCTCTCATAACAAGTCGCAGTGTCACGTATCTATGCGAAATCGTCCATGGGAACCTCGACCGCGGTACGGCCCCAACCGATTGACAATTGATGTGCCTACCCTACTTGGAAAATAACATAAATATTACAAAGGAATTTAACTCTTATCTATATACACATAATTGCCATAATCGTATAAAATAATAAGATTTGCTGTCACAAATTGGTGGCTGTACATCACGTTGGAGCATTTCACACGATGTCTTTAATGAACGAGACAATACCAATATAGGTATTGTATTTGATATTAATATACAGTTAGCGGTTTTTTGATTGTGATTGGGATATGTACTTGAGAATAGATTCAGAGTTAATTGTCTTTTTTTCTTATCTTATCTTATCTTATCATTAATCATAAGAAATAAAATGTATGCTGTAGTTTTTGGTTGTTTCTTATTGTAATCAAAAGTAACTAATGTGTTGACATGTGATATTAATGAAGTGTGTAATAGTCAATTTGATACGTTTTTTTTTGTTTATATTAAACTTTTTTGTTTTTTTTTAATTTTTTTTAAAGCTATATATGCTTAGCAGCATGGTTGTATATTACGTAGTTTATTATTATATTAATAAAAAAGTGTATTCTACTTATTTAAATTATGAAAACTTGTGATTTTGCTTTATAGGTATCTGTGATTTTGTGTGGGAATTGATTAAGTTATATATTTTTTTAGCTTAACACTATATTCTGCACGCACTAGCAGAGGGAACGTTGCAGCCTAATGTTAAGATACTTCCTTCCCATTAACACTCCTTCCCGACATCTGTTCCCAACTTTCCGCCGAATTCTGGAGGTATTGTATATTGAGTGGGGGAATACTCAACGCACTACTTTGCCTCGTTACAAGAGCGAGTAAATGAAATTATTAAATATTACATTTTCTCGAGTGGGAATCGAACCCACAACCTATAACCTTCACAGTCACACGGCCTTTATAATATATTCCTGATTACTGAGAAAATACACCAATACAATGCAACAAAAAAAAATTGTCTATCTATCATTACAATTGATTATTTTAAACATTTTTAATGTGTTATTCCACATTTAAGAAAGAAAAATACTTATTTAGAAAACAAATAAAAATTTTAACGTAGCGGGACTCGAACCTGCGCCTCCTGGAAACCGACCAGGCGAGTCCCGCTACGTTAAAAAAAATTATACATTTTGTAAATAAGTAGAATTGATTATTTTTCAAAATATCTTACACCATAATTTAGTTTCAATACACACTTTTAATACAACAAGAATGGATATCCATCAAATAATTATTTAATATTATATTAATTTTAATTAGACTTAATTACTATTACTAATTTATCTTAACTAATATACCTCTAAATATCAATAAACACGTACTAAAGTCAGATTGATGAGACTTGTCTGTTAATGATCTATAGCTTTAGAACATGTACATAAGATCAATACAAAGCTATTGTGTCCAAAACTAACTATTCCCATAATGATTGATGGGTCTAAATTACATCTCAATATTTTCAATTAAATTCGTACCGCCATTGAAACATCTTTTTTTATTTAATCTTATTATAAGTTTAATTTTATTTCAATGGAATTAGCGACAATGATTCACTAAAATTCGTTGTAAATAGTACGTAGTTCGATATTTGGTTGTGTGATTTTTTTTATTTGCTTATAAAAATATCGTGAAATTTAAGATTGAATTAATAATATAGTAACGAAACTACTTGCTGGTTGTTATATTTATGTGTGTTTTTTTGGTATGTTATCTACATTACTTGCTGTAGCAGGGTAGGCAGGGGAGCCTAGTGTTAAAACACTCCGCTCACCACTATCCGCCGAATTCTAGAGGCACTGCGTGTTGAGTGACAAATCTCAATGCCGCGTTTTGCCTCGTTACCAGGGCTAAAAAAATTAAATATTAAATATTTCATTTCCGCGAGTGTAAATCAAACCCACAACCTGTCGCATTTCCAGCCACACGCTTGTGTCCTGAGCCTCGACTGGCCTCAAAACAACATATAGGTAGTTTACAAACATTGTGTTAGCCTTCGTTATCAGCATATAAATTTTGGCCGGCGGTAATCACTTAACATCAGGTGACCCGCAGGCTCATTTGCCTTGTCCTTTTCCATAAAAAAAATATATATAAAATAAAAAAAATACTATGAAATAGTCGTAGACATCTAACAGACGGACACTCATAGATTTTTCTATCAAAATCAAACAGTCCCTACCCTGAACGAATTAAAAGCACAAACACCATTTAAAAACGAAAACAAAAATATTAAATATTTTTAATATAAGCCTTCTGGGAGGCCGGAGCTCTTGTTTTAAATGAATATAAGCACCAAGTGACCGTTGAAACTAAATATGTTGGCATATATTGGCAAATTTAGTCGAAACGTATTAAATGATTTTTTTACTATCGCCACATTTTTTTTACACACATGTGCGAACGTGACACTCAGTTTTTTTTTTTAACGAATGCTTTAAGTATCTCTAAATATGGCCGCCGTGGTATTTAAATCTGCTATCATCGACCGTACGTCCCCAATTTCGTTATAATGTCGATAAACTTTACGATTCTATATCGTATTATTATATAAGATCTGATATTGCTATGCCATGTTGCCTTTTTTTTAATTGTGGACCTTTAATTTGTAGACGTGACGCAGGGGCTCAGAGTGTGACTGTGAACGCGACTGGTTGTAAGTTCGATCTCCACTCGAGGAAATTAAATATGTATTTAAATTTATAGTTTATTATCTTTATTTATATTTTCATTTCTTTATTTTCAAAGGCAAAGCGCGGCGTTGAGTTCTGACACTTAACACGCAATGCCTCCAAAATTCACATACCTACCTGGTAGGTAGGTAGGTGGTAAGTTTCCTCTGCCTACCCTAAATTTTACCAGATCCGATATTGTTTTAAATTTTCCTTAAAGTAATTCTGTATGCATTTTATTATTAAGGTTTTGATATTTTCCGTTCTCAACATCTCTAGAATTTGGTGGAAAGTGGGGAACGAAGTGTCTTAACACTAGGTTCCCTCTGCCTATCCTGCTATGTGCGGGATACAGTGTGAAGCTGATTTAATTTATTAACTTTATTAATCATCACTATTCATTCACTTAGAAAGACATGTAACATATAAAACATTTTAATAAAAAATAAATCACATAAAACCTATATATAATAAGTATAAACAGAAAGAATTCACCGTAACTTCCATAAAACCAGTCGTCCATAGCCAGCGTAGCAACAGCTAACAGAACCTATTTGTTATTTGTTCA
>DWQW01010458.1:0-12127 GCA_018249695.1 Heliconius erato demophoon
CCCCACCCTCCCCTATAGACATATGGTGCCACAGAATTTCTAACTATTAAAGGAATAATTCCGTCACACGTAGGTTCGTGTGACTATACGTATACGTAGCGCACGCACGGAAGCTCTCGAGTTCTACCGTTTTTTTAACATTTTACCTTCTTTGATAAACGGGCTATCCTGCATACAAAAAATTCTAAAATCGATCCAATAGTTCTTGATATATGAATAGGGCGGTCAACAAAGCAATATTTTCTTCTTTATAATATTCTTTAGAGTACAAAACTTAGTAATCCATACTAGGATTACTAACACACTTTCTGCCAAATTCTGGAGGCATTGCGTGTTAAGTGGCAGAACTCAACGCCGCGCTTTGCCTCGACACCAGAGCGAAGAAATGGAAATATAAATTTAAGTAAATATTTCATCTCCTCGAGTGACGATCGAACCGACAACCAGTCGGTTTTACAGTCACACTTTGTGCCCCTGCGCCACGACTCCCTGGAAGTTACTTAAATGACGCCATTTTTTTAACATTGAAAATTGGGGGTCGATGAGCGAAGCGAGCAAGAGGCGAAACCTCACAATTTTTAATTTATAAAACAATATCCACGTCCGATTTTACAACATTCTTTTCGGTTTATTACATTATGACAACGTCAAACATATGAAAAATAAATCATATCAAAATAAATATATAAAAGAGAAATAATTTACGACAAAATATTTATAAATCCGAAATCTCCAGTGAGCTGTACAACTTGCGATGCTTCTCTTGCGACGAGTTATGTTCGTCGTTATGTCAAAATGTTACTTGCAACTTTTATATCCGTATTTCTTGCAACTTTTATTATATAACCGATTGTAAAATGCACCTGTATTATATATCTCGATGGCAGTCGAATGTTGAATAATAAATTCTTGACCTAAATCTTTAAAATTTTGACCTAATGTTAAATATTCAAATACATACCACCGAATTAAGGTACTAAATGCATATTTAAAGCACGTTGAGAAATTTTGTTGATAAATTATACTAACCGTCTTAGAAAGATTTAGTATTAAATAAAACTGAACACTACATTTACGATTTAACTATTATTATTAGTAATAATCCCTCCCTCCATCTCTATCCATGTACAAACTACTGTACTGTATAAACATGGATGGAGAAGAAGTTCTTACAATAAAAAAAATCAGTGAAGCGCAAGTCGGAAAGTAATAGATACGTAATAGATAGGAACGTATGAGGTACAGAACCCTAAAAACTAATTGAACCCACACTACGCTACGACACCATTAGCCATTACGTATTATATAATATTCTACACGATAAAATAATAAGCGAAGCGACAGAAACCGATCACACTGTCCCACGGAGCTCTTAGTTGAACAAACAGAACTAAATTCACGACCTTACCGAAAGATGCGAGAATATAATATCTTTAAACAAAGACGACGAGATCATAACGTTTTCCACTCCGAGACTAATCCTCAGATAGTATTACGGACGTGCCGTGACGCGTTACGGAAGTAGAAACATCGGTGGTGAAAATAAATCTTTACTCGTATAATGGTAACTCCTGTATCTATTCGCACCTTGAATTTAAATATATGCTTATACATATTTAGCTTGTAGGAAATAATTTTTGTTCTGTATCTTATATGTACGAAATATTGAGGGTAGTCGTGGCGCAGGGGCACAATCGTGTGACTGTAAAATAGATAGGCTGTGGGTTCGATTCCCATTCGAGAAAAGTTCTGCTACTCGCAATGTCTCCAGAATACGGCGGAAAGTGGAGAGCGGGGTGTCTTAACATTAGACTCCCTCTACCTACCCTGCTACATACAGAAAAAAAAAATCAGCTTCACGCTGTATCCCGCACACAGCAGGGTAGGCAGAGGGAACCTAGTGTTAAGACACTCCGTTCCCCACTTTCTGCCGAATTCTAGAGGCATTGCGTATTGAGTGGCAGAACTCAACGCCGCCCTTAACCTCGACACCAGAGCGAAGAAATGGAAATATAAATTTAAGTAAATATTTCATCTCCTCGAGTGGGAATCGAACCCACAACCAGTCGGTTTTACAGTCACACCTCGTGCCACTGCGCCACCACTGGCCTCAGGATACAGCGTTAAGCTGAAAAAAAAATGTACGAAATAATTCTAGAAAAAACAAATGTAGTAAAGATATCATCACGCATCGCCAGTATTTTAGAAGGGTTGCCCCTTCAGTAAAGGAAGGCTTATGACAAATAACTTCGCTTTCAATGAAAAGGTTGGTGGACTACGGTCCATCCATATCAACCTTCACCTTTTCCAACGAGCCTAGACAAACACGAACATATCTACTGATTTTGTTGGTTTTTATGCTGGATTTTTACAATTAAAAAAAAAATAGCTTCACGCTTTACCCCGTACACAACAGGGTAGGCAGAGGGAACCTAGTATTAAGGCACTCCTAGTTTAAAAAATTTAAAGTAATTATCTAATTATATACCTTGTTATAGTAATTTGTATAAATATGTTTTTTTTTGTTTCCATATTATATAAATATTAATATTTATAATTTATACATAGGTCCTTAAGAAAATATTTCCTTAAGTCTTAGCGAGATTATATGTAAATGGCGTCATAATTATTCAATCTTACATCATTCGTCTTTTGCAAAATAGGCAGAAAGCATTCATTAAAAAATCACAACGGTTTCTGAATATGTAATTAATTTAGTAAAATCTTAATAATACATTTTAAAATAAATCGATGCTAGTGGCGCAGTGGCACAAGTGTGTGACTGTAAACGCGTCCGGTTGTGGGTCAAGGAAATGTAATATATACTATTTTTATTTCCTGCTTCTGGTACCGAGGCAAAGTCCGGCGTTCAGTTTCGCTACTCGAAAAAACACGTAATGCCTCCAGAATTTAGCGGAAAATGGAGATCGAAGTGTCTTAACACTAGACTCCCTCTGCCTACCCTGCTGTCTGGGGAATACAGTGTGAAGCTGAAAAACAATAAAACTTTTTTCAATCGAATTTACGACGTATATTTATACTACTATTTTAGTTACTTGACACAACGGACACGTGTTGGAGTAAAGTGCATCAGCGTCGGATTTTCTAAAAATGGATTTTCTGGTACTAAAATACGCCCAGTCGTGGCGCATGGATACAAGCGTGCGTCTTTAAACGCGACAGGTCTGGGTTCGATTCTCACTCAAGGATTAAATTATTAATATCCATAATATATGTTGAGATCCGCCATAATAATTCCGCGTGTAGAGACACGCAATACCTTTAGGATTCGGCAAAACGTAGGAAACGGAAGTGTCTTAATGGGAACGGAGTATCTGAACACTAGGTTTCCCCTGCCTACCCTGCGTAGTGGAAGACAGAACGTGAAGCTACAAAAAAAAGTACCAAAATTTAAAAAAAACATTTAAAATTTTAAAACAGAAGACTTTAGACATTTATTTATATTTTACTCAGGTTTTTATAATGTTAAAAATATCTTTTCTAAATAAATTACCATCCTTAGTCTCTGTCAAAGGACAGCTTAATAAGGAAATCCAGGTAGAATTCAACCAGGTTACTAATAGTGTTTGTACGTCTGGAGTTCCTGACATATATATTGGTATAACGAATGAGACTACAAATCCTTTGTAGAGAACGGATATAAATGACCTCATGAGTTTGCAGTTATGAATACGTTGACCATATCTTTGTACGGACAGCAACACAATATGTTTTAGTAAATGTTTTTCTGAAATGTAGGAATAGAAAAATAACTTTTTTAGAAAATAAAGTAAATAAACATATATCTATAAAATATTACAATAGAAATATGGCTTCACCACGTTTTTTTGTTTCTAAATCTATACATGTAATAAAATCGAAGAACCTGTAGGTGATTTTAAAATAACTGTGTTTTTCCAAGCGCATTTAGCTATAACTAGCTATAGTAGCTATTTATAGGATACATACAAAAACACAAAAAAATAAAAAAAATGTGTCTCTGTCTTTCTGTTTGTATGGGCTACCCTCCAAAACAGCTAAACTCATTATTATGGTAATAATATTGAAACATAGAGGGAGTGGTTATATAACGTATAACTAACTGTACATAGATATCTGTGCTAAAAGAATTTATAAATTTTCACTAAATGCACTTAAATAAAATTGAACACGTGACACCGGTTACGTAAAAATATTTTAAAATACATAAATATATAAAAATATATTCACTTACCCGGTATTGATAAATCAGGGATATTAAGCTGAGTGAGGGTTGAATAAAATATTTTATTTTGTTTAATTTAAATGAATGCAAATTATTTGGCAAACGGTGACATTTTATATATTAACAAAGAAAACATCACGAAAAATATTGATCTTCTCCTGCTTAAAAAACAATTTCTCTTTTTTATACACAAAATAATTATTTTTTAATTATACTTTCCCATGAAATAACCAAACATCGTGGCTACCTCAGCATCAACCTCCATGAAGATTAGACGTACGTTAATTTGGAACAGGTAGGCTAAGTGATACGGACATATTATGCAAAACAGGGAAAACTTGACAGATGAGTTTGTGCACAGCGTATGATATTAAAGTCCTTCGTCTATTTTCATATTATATTCACATATATTGGTACTCTCATCTCATGCTACGATAGTATATTTTAAAGATATGAAAATAGCTTTTTGTATAGTAGGTACTAATATTCGGACAAGATAGTTACATAATATGGATGTGCTTGGGGGCGATGTTGTTTCGAAATAGCCAAATAAAATAATGAATAACAATTTAGGGTGCCAAAACACTAATAATTTCGTATACTAGCCTTGAGACACTCAGTTTTCGTTTGTTTTTTACACGTTATAATATAGAAATACTAATAAAAATAGTACTATTTACTTAATAATAATACAAAATTCTTAGTAAAATAAAAATATTTTAAGGAAAAAAAAATCGAAATAAAAGCAGCCTACATCCTAAATATACTGACGATATAACGTGAAAATGGATAAATGAATAATTAAATATTAATATTAATGATTGTTTCTCGTAATTCAATTACATTCATCAATTTCACTTTCATCCCTGACTTATTCATAAGGCATTACAATTCTATTTGGAGGGTCGAAGCAGAAATATAAGGAGGCCAGTTTACGAACATTGACGCACCTGTACTCCGACTTTATTACTTGGCGACACTAATAAAATTACCATAACAACCCAATTTCTGAAGCAACATCACTATTTGCGAAAAATATCGGTTTAATATTACTATTATTACTATGGAACTGGATGGAAACTTCAATTTGAATTTCAATGGACTGTAATCTAAAAGTTTGATAGAATATATATAAAAATATTTTAACCCAAGTAAAAAAGGTAACTTCAAAAAAACGATGTAATTTTTATTAAATTTATGTTATAATTATTACAATACTTTTTTTTGTTATCAAGCTACATTGAATTTCTAATACGCTTGACTCAATTTATTTATGTTGTTAGCATCTCTGTAGAGTGATTTTTACAAATTATCATTATCCAAAAGTAATCGCTTATAATTAGATATCATTTGAAAAAAGAGAAAGAATTCAAAATGGAACTATTTCTTAAATATTCTTTTTTATATTTTTAAAATGCCATTCCAGACTTACGAAAAAATTATAAAATGCTATAAGCAATAATTGACCTAAACCTAAAATAAAAGAAACTGGACAAGTGCGAGTCGGGCTTGCCCACTAAGAGTTCCGTTAAAAGATAGACGTCTCTCTCAAGATAAAGGTTCTTGACACACAGACAAATGGACGGGCTACAAAGTGATCTTATAAGGGTTCCTTTTTACTTAAATGGTACGGAACCCTAAATGTTAAAGAGAAATACAACACAAAAAACAATTAAAAAGATGACATTACTTTTAAATGAAGCTTCAAACCTGTTACACATATTAAACACATATAATGTATATACGCCAATTCTCATCCCATATATTATTCAAATATCCATTGGAAATAGGTAAAACGCGAATGAAGACACATCTGCGACATCGTCTCTTCATTTAAAGCTAGAGCGAGCAATATTCTTTATTAGAGCACAGATGTTGAACGAATTCGTAATTGGCGGGCCCTTTAAATATTGTCTAATAATATCCTTCATTATTTTAGAACTACCATCCGCAGAGTCGGGATACGTGGCACCCATTGATGAACGGTTTTGTAAGAACTTCCTTCCACGCGCCACGCAACTGTGACCTACTTGCGGCAGTGTTTCCAGGTCGATACGAATCGAGTACCTTCAATAAGCGCGTCTATCTCCATCTTAAAGGCCGGCAACGCACCTGTAGCTCCTTTGGTCTTACACGAGGTCGTGGACGGCGGTGATCACTCATCATCAGATGATCTGTACGCTCGTTTGCCTTGTCTTTTTCAATAAAAAAAATAGAATTTTTTAAGGCCATCGTGACAAGAAAATAATCAAGATACCTCAACAGTTTCGACGTAGATTTTTTTTCATTCCATGATGTTTCTCCATACCTGTATTTCGTGTGACGCAGTTACGCATAGATACCAATAACGTAAACACATACTACTACAAAAATACTACTAAAGGGTAAACAATTTTTTAACTTTGCCGTCAATACTTACGACTCAATTTCGGAATGAGGCATATGCGGCGGTTTCCCTTTGATAGGTTTATATCTGCGTGCGTTGTTCTTGTCTTATGGCGTTTTATTTTACAACGATAATTTTATTATTTATTTTGTATTTCATTTTTAGGGAAAAATATGTTTTTTTCATTGTATTAGGTTTTTATATAGTAGTTAAAACTGTGGTTTCATTTAAAGTGGTGCTGGCAAAAACACTCTGTATAATAATATTTCCATTTCTTCACTCTGGCACCTAGGCAAAAGCCAGTCGTTGGTCGCCTCGGAAAATTCTACCGAAAGTGGGGAACGGAATTTCTTACCATTATTTTTCCTCTGCCTACCTTGTTGTATGAGGTTGTATACCACGTGAGGCTGATTTAATTTGATTGTTTTCGTCTTACTACTCCAGAATTCGGGAGAAAATGGGGAACGGAGTGTCTTAACACTAGGTTCCCTCTGCCTACCCTGCTGTGTGCGGGATACAGCGTGAAGCTGTTTACGTCTTATAGTCTTGAGGCAATTCATCACGCTTCATCATACTACGAAGTACATTCTTAAGTATGGAGCTTTGTTAAAAATTTCTTCGCCTAGCGAGATTGCTCAGCAGGTAATCCGCCTAGCTCCGTTCTAACGCATTCAGAAAATTTGTCTATTGTTATATTTTATACAGTCTTCGTGTACTTTACTTTGCAATTTACGTTGCTCTTTTGTGTGCAATTTGTTATATGAAGTGTACTGGAAAAGTCACGTTATTTTTTATTAAAGACAATGTAGAATTACGGCGTTGAGTTTCATCACTCAACACTGAAAATCTCGGGAATTCAGCGGAAAGAGCAGAACGGGAAGTGTCATAATCGGAACGGAGTATCTTAACATTAGTTTACCAGGCTTCTCTTACCTGTTATGAACGGAATACAGCGTGAGCATTTAATTATTATTATAACATCAAATGGTGATTCAGGTAGGTAGGTAGGTATGTGAATGAATACCTATACATAAATTTAACCTGATTCAAATCAGTTTTGAATATCTTTACAATATAAATAACGCAGAAGGACAGGCAAAATAGAATATAATATCCATTAATTTAGCAATTTTGGGGGTATAGATAATTTCTATTAAGAAAATTACACCTTAAGGCCATTCAGCGCGAGTGTGCTCGGCAGTTACACTAATTAATTTCCTTAAATCAAAACAACGGCCCCAAACTCCAACGAGCGCGGTTCTCTTTAAATTTAATTACAAAGGGACGAGAATATTCGAATGGAATTTTCTTAACCCTGTTTACTTCTATCTGGAATACCTTGTTAGCTTATACTATACTTGCATCTTTTACTTGATATTTTTCAAATTTTAAATACAAAATTTACATATTTCCGTATCGTCCTTTCTATTATGATGTTTAAGCCTAGTGTTAAGATACTCTGTTCCAGTTAAGACGCTTCCGTTCCCCTCTTTCCGCCGAAGTCCGGAGGCATTGCTTGTTGAATGACGAAACTCAACCCCGTACTTTGCCTCGTTACCATTGCACAATTTAACATTGCGAATATTATATAATTATAATAACATACGTAGGTATAGGATACAAGGATAGCAATATATAATAGTAATAATTTATCAGCTTCACGCTGTATCCAGCACACAGCAGGGTAGGCAGAGGGAACCTAGTGTTAAGACACTCCGTTCCCCAAAATAATAATAATATATAATTATAATAATACTTGCTTACTTATATAAGGTACTCAGGGTACTCCTTGAAGATTTTACTTTACCTGAACTGGCAGAAGGTATAAAGCAATATTTTCCCGAATCACATTCAGCTATCGTATATCGTATATCACATATTTCATGTCGTAAATCAATATTTACTTGTTATATATAATAGAATTTTCTTGAAGGCTTGCGGGGAAATTTACGAAGTATATTTTTAACAAGATTTGGCAACAGCACAAACTTCATTGCGGAGTTCTGCGGTTATTTTAATTTCTAGCCGTCTATCCGCAACATCGTGTTCTATAGTGGCATTAAGAATGAATTGTTAACGTAAAAGGAAGTGTACTTATCTATATAATATACTTATAATATAATACTTACTTACTTACTTATAATATAATATACTTATATGTAAATCTGAGGCCAGTCGTGGCGCAGGGGTACAAAGTGTGACTGTAAAACCGACTGGTTGTGAATTCGATCCCCACTCGAAGATGAAATATTTATTTAAATTTATATTTCCATGCCTCCAGAATTCGGCAGAAAGTGCAGAACGGAGTGTCTTAACACTAGGTTCCCTCTGCCTACCCTGCTGTGTATGAGATACAGCGTGAATCTGATTTATATTTAAACCTATTATATAAATATAAGGAGTTAATATAAAAAGTGTCTGTAATCTATTTATTTTCATCTTTCCCGCCTGGTAGACACATCGCAACGTTGAGTTAAGACAACACGCAAAGCCACGAAAATTGGGCGGGTTCTTCCCGCGAGTATAAATAAAAATAATAAATAAACAGAGAGTATAAATAAAAATAATAAATTAAATGCACAATATGTTAAGATGAATTAAATATAATATGGTTATATTAAAATAAGGTTGTTATAAAAGATATTTGAAAAAACAGGTTTAATGTTTCATACCCAACACTATAAAAACAAGTACTATACAAAAAGTACTTACTACTTTGACATTTTGTAACAGTCATAAAACGCTGCATAAAAGAAAATTCAAATTCGTTTATTCCGGTTGTAATATGAAAGTTACACTATACAACTAAACCTAAACTTGGTATAGTCTAATAATATAGAAAAAATATTCGTCTCATATACATTTTTTATTCAATCTTCAATAAATTATTTTAAGTCCCACGATTTACGTAATAAATTACATTTTTTTTATATATATTCCTTAAGTATATACTAAAAGATTTTTGTATCATATTAGTGGTATAAGGAAAGAATGCAATATTCGACGACCCGGCATCTATATAAGACCCAACTCTTACGATCCAATATCGATGATCGCTATTTTTGTGTACTATATTATAATTAAATATATTTATATACTTTCATATATTTATCGTCATGATTTTATCTGCAAAAGATTACATATAATATTTAAGTATTATATATATTTAAGTATATTAGAGACCGTAGCGTTTGGCGTTCCGTTCTCTCTGACTACTCCGCTAGGGATAGAGCGTGAAGCTAAGTCAAGTTATATTCATTTTATCAAAAATGTGCTCTTAATTTCCTGTAAGCTATTAAAAATCAAATACATATATTATTATTTTAAAAAAGTCTGATGCCCACTCCAGAATTTTTTGTATAAAAAAATTGGATCCGTAAAATTAAGAAAATATATACATTTACACGAACATCAGATATGTGTATGTTTCAAAGCTGAAGTCTAGATACGCCTATGAGCAAGATAGGAAATAAGTATTGAACTAACATTATAAGAATTTATAACACATACAAATACGTAAACATGCATATAGTAATATATAGAGTAGAAGGAGAGTGTAAAGTAAAACTGAAAATATCAATATTTTTGTTGTTTTGTCTCCCAAAACATATTTTTGTGTGCCACACTGATGTACTATACCCAGTAAAAGCCACGAACGACACACTCGTTTACAATATAGTAACGATTTCCACGAAGTACATACCAGATACAAAAACAGTAGCTAGAACTCTATTTTGCCAAAAAACGTATGTGAATCGTTTCCATCGCCTGCCAGTTATTCCGCTGTCGAGCGACAGTTTCCATACACAATTACTTTTAAATTTAACGTTTTATTAACAAAACTACAATACATTATTTTCATCGATTACTTTTTCTCAGACACATTTATTTGGTTATAACTTTTAGTTCAATTTCAGAATATATATTATAAAATCAGCTGCACGATGTATCCCGCATACAGCAGTGTAGGCAGAGGGAACCTAGTGTTAAAACACTCCGTTCCCCACTTTCTGCCGAATTCTGGAGGCATTGCGTGTTAAGTAGCAGAACTCAACGCCGCGCTTTGCCTCGACACCAGAGCGAAGAAATGGAAATATAAATTTAAGTACTTAAATATTTCATCTCCTCGAGTGGGGATCGAACCCACAACCAGTCAGTTTTACAGTCACACTTCTTGCCGCTGCGCCAGGACTGACCTCAGAATATATATTATAGTTACTTATTTAGAAAACGTATAAAAATTTGAACGCAGCGGGACTCGAACCCGCGCCTCCTGGAAACCGACCAGGTCGGTTTCCAGGAGGCGCGGGTTCGAGTCCCGCTGCGTTCAAATTTTTATACGTTTTCTAAATAAGTATTTTTCTTTCCTAAGTGTGGAATAACACTTTAAAAATGTTTAAAAATATATTATAGTTGTTAAAATTTTATAATGTCATATTTACAGTATATTCAAATAATAAAATTTTACTATTGTGCCATGTTCACAATAAATTGTTTAAAATATATTCGCTATGTTCACAATATATTACATACCTAATCTGTTGCAACGAAATAATATAAAAATATATTTTTTATAAATTGAATAAAATTCGGTGGATCCTCACAGTTTAACCTCATAACCATAATAGTAACCCGCAATAGGTTAATATAACAGAATCTAATAGCGGTAATAATATTCAATTTGCTATATAAAATCCTAAACTCCTATTATTTCTAACATTATACTGGCCTTAATTTTTAGCACATACTTACAATGTTAATAAAATAACCGACTTCTATTACAGAGCTTATCCATTTATAAAATAGTTATTCCTGAGTAGCTTCTATGCTGAATTAATATAAAAAAATTGACATTATTTAAAAACATAAAAGAAAAAAGATTCAATTTCAGCGAATTAAAATAAATTAAATAAGCTTCGCGCCATATCCCGCATTCAGCAGGGTACGCAAAGGGAACCTAGTGTTAAGACACTCCATTCCCCACTTTCCGCCGAGTTCTGGAGGCGTTGCGTGTTGAGTGGCGGAACTCACACTTTGTGCCTTTACGCCTCTAATATATGTGATTTTTTTTATTTTAATTCACAATCTATTTTTTTTATTTAAAACATAAATGCACATAAATAGATCATGTAAGAGTATTTACAGCCTTCACTTTATAGAGACCAGTCACAAGGCAGGAGCACACAAGTGCGTGACTAGAAACGCGGCTGGTTGTAGATTCGATTCCCACTTGAGGAAATGAAATATTTTAATTTTCTTACTCTTGCGTGATGGCAAAGCGCGACGTTAAGTTCCGCCACTTAATACGCAATGTCGCCAGGATTTAATAATAATGTGTATTTTAAAACATTTTTTAAATAATACCGAATGTCAACAACTACATGACTTGTAAATACAAATTTTAAATTAAATTTCTTACTAAATAGGTAGAGGGGGACACCGTATTGCCAATAACGCTGTTATTGAAAGCCAATAAAAGAGATTTTCGGAAGGAGGCAGAACATTCATTACCGGCG